>CABFOV010000801.1:0-46791 GCA_902141375.1 Timema poppense | reverse complement strand
GCAGAAGAATGTATAAAAATGTGCTACAACCAGTGGTGGGACTATAAAAAGTTTAAAAAACTCTCCAATTAAAGAGGGGTCTGAGGAATCAACACCATGAAATGTTTGAAAATTGAATGCCCCTAGAAGTTTTTCGGAGATGTCCTCGTCTGTTAACATTTTGGAAATTATACTCTTCAAAATATTTGGAGTGGTTCTCCCCCGGAAATTTTTCGACATTTTTATATTCTTACAAGCTATTTAAAAGGTCAACTTTGTTAACTCATTTATTTTTAATTTACCCGCCTCGGTGGCGTAGTTGGCTAACGCGCTAGACGTGTTGAGCTAGACTGTTGAGGACGGGGAGATCGAGGTTCAAATCTCGGTCGGGTGGACTGGGGGTGGTTTTTCCTTAATGGTTTTCCACTCCCCCTCCACGCAAATGCGGGTTCACTTCATCTAATTCAACCTCCCCAATTTCCTAATCCATTAGCGTAATTAGTACTTAAAGCGTATAACCCGAACGGGTAGTAAGACACGGTGCTAAATAATAATAATAATATTTTTAATTTATTTTGGTCAATTTTTAATACATTATTTACGTTGATACTTAAAAAAAAATTAAGTCACATTTTAATGTTTTTAATTTCTTAATACCGCGTTTTTCTACCTGATCAGGTTACACGCATATGTACCAATTACGCTACTGAGTTAGGGATGAGGAAGGTTGAATTTAGACGAATTGTAGGGAGGGAGAGTGGGAAACCAACCCCAGTACCACGACCGGGATTCAAACCCCAATCATCGTCGGTCTAGTCTAACACGAGAGTGACGCCTAATACCATGCGGCCACAAAAGCGGAGCATCCACATATCCATTTATTAAAGCGTAGTTCCCACAAGGCGAGATTTAAACCCGTTCTTCCCTCAGAGCCATCAATTACAGGCGTGCGTTCTGTTTATGAGGGATTTAGTTGGCGGTGGGTTGGCAATACACAGGCAAAACAGATGCAATCGTATAACGTGGCAATCACCGACTAAATGATTGCAATTGAACAGAGAGAGAGAGAGTGAGTGCATAGGTGCATCAGGGTGCATCGCGTGAGAGCAGTAACGGACCAAGCAATATCATTATCATTATTAGCACCGCGTCTTACTACCCGTTCGGGTTGTACGCACTTACGCTAATGTGCAATGGTAGGGTGATTGTGAGATGAAATGAAGGACCTACAGTTTAACGTGGAATCCGAACCACGGTGGAGACCTGGCATTCCTCACATTCACAAGATGTCTTGTCAGAGGTGAAGGAAGGGTTTGGTAATCAGATAAATCTTTGCCGCGACCGAGGATTGAACCCCGGCCGCCAGCACAGAAGTCTGACACCTTACTCCTAGACCACCAGGTCACCTTTTATTTTATCAGTTTTAAGTTTTTAATCATGTCTATAAATATAATGACCTTTTTTTAAATGATGATAGCGTGACAGTAAGACTCAAATAATATTTTGCCATTTTTTCCCCATCGAGTCTTACTATCCTTTTTGGTATTTCGCATTGTATTAACGCTCTTAGGAACAGATATGAGGAAAGTATAATATAATAGAAGTGTACCCGAGTTTTGATGGAGGGAGAGTGGGAAAACTATTTCGGCAAAAATAAACTACTTAGTACACGCATCACCCGCTCCTATTGTCGAATGGTCTAACGCGTCACTCTCGCAATATACCCGATTGTCTGATGGATAGATCAGGGTTCGAATCTCAGTCGGGTGTACCAAGGGCGGTTTTACCTAAATGTTTTTCCACTTTTCCTCCATGTCATAAGATATTATCTTATCTAGTAAAAGCTATATCTCACAGTGTTAAAAAAAAAAAGTTTAAGCGTTTGGATTTCGAACACCGACCTTTCACCACCATCAACTCAGATAATGTGAACCTAACTGTTAGTATGTATTATATGTGGTCTGTGACGCACAATAATAACTTATTATTATTATTATTATTATTATTATTATTATTATTATTATTATTAGCACCGCGTCTTACTACCCGTTCGGGTTTGTGTGCATATATTGTATATATATAATTGTAGGGTTCCCTAGTTCATTTGGTGCTGGTGTGTGCATATATTGTATATATATAAAAATGCGTATAACCCGAACGGGTAGTAAGACGCGGTGCTAATAATAATAATATATATATATATATAATTGTAGGGTTCCCTAGTTCATTTGGTGCTAGTGTGTGCATATATTGTATATATATAATTGTAGGGTTCCTCTAGTTCATTTGGTGCTGGTGTGTGCATATATTGTATATATATAATTGTAGGGTTCCCTAGTTCATTTGGTGCTGGTGTGTGTGCCCGCTGAGCTATGAGTCCTTGGGGTTTCGCTATTCGCAGTGAGCCAGGTATATACTGTTGTATATATTTTATATTTTGGTGAGGTGTTGGAGACAGTATGTATATCGGCCTGCTTCGGTGGTTGCATGGTCTAAAGCGTCACTCTCATGATGGACCAGACTACCGATTAAAAAGAGATCGAGGTTCGAATCCCTGTCGGATATACTGTGGGTGGTTTTCCTAAATGGTTTTTCCACTCTCCCTCCACGCAAATTCAGGTACACTTAATACGAATTCAACCTTCCTTGTCCCTAATTCACTAGCGTAACTAGTATATATGCTTAGAGTCTGAACAGGTAGTAAGACGCGGTGGTAAAAAAAACAACTATGTAGGTCAGAGTATTTTAAATCTCATAATTTTTTTTTAGGTAGAAGAAAACAATTTTGTATGTGAATCTTCGGTACAAAGCAAACTGGATCAGACACATCCTTAGGAGTAGACGTCTTATGCATGACGTCATTGAAGGAAAGGTTGAGGAAAATAGGAGTTTAGGAAGAAGAAGGATTCAAATATTGGATGAATTTAAGGAAAGAAGAAAATTCTGGGAGCTTAAGGAGGAGTCAAGAGGAGAGGGTGCATTGGCAGTCTAGGTTCACTGACAAAAGGAACGGACCTGTCGTAAGACAGAACCACTAGTAATAATAATAATAATAATAATAATAATAATAATAATAAGTTAAAAAATTAGTTCTGAGTCAACCACTTTAGAGATTTATTTAATGAGGTAAATGTTCTATTTATTTTTCTTTAATAAAACATTCTGGTACAACGTCTTAAGCCCTTTTATCACTCAGCCCCACCCACAGGTTATACGTCAATACGTGGGTGGGGGGAGAGTGCGGGGGTTGAGAATATTTCATAAGAGGGGTGAAGAGAGAAAGGGGGAAGGGAAACAGTAGCATCAGTGCTGACAAACTTTTCGCGAATATTCAAATTGATTTGTAATTCGATTTTCACTATCATGATGCCCATTAAGTTTTTTATTATTATCATTTTTTTTTAAATACACAAACGCCCGGTGTTGAAAAGATGGTTTCAATTTCGTGCTCTATTTGGGTGCCTATTAAACCGGTAATTAAAGGCTCAAATGTAAAGTTTTCCGGGACTATATTATGAGGGTGGGTGGATATTGTGTAGTGTCAGAAAAGGGGTTTGATCCTACTGTATCTATCAATCTACATACCATTTTAATATGTATAATAACTATTATGGTTATTCATTAATAGAACTGGCAAAATATTAAATTAGTTTTAACCTAAAAATATTTTATCACCGGTATTTATTTAACTGTACTTTTTGAACCAACAGATATTTTTTAATCACACGACTTTTAAACCTACTTAAACCTGGAATTGACACAACACCCAGACCCCTACCGTTTATTCATCACTGTTAATTATAAACTTTTGACAATGCTAGGGATCAAAGTCGGGACGCAGACCTCAGTAATCAGACACACTACTGACCGAGCTATGGTGTCAGATATAAATTAAATTAATTAAATGTCAACCTAGTGTCGTTTAGTTTTAAATGTTGGTATTTTTTTTAACCCCTATTTAAAAATCCTAAGTTTCAAAGTAAAAACATATACGTTCATAACAATTTAAATATGCTTTTTTAATTATTGTTGGTTGCTTTCTCCCCTTCCGTGATCTAGAACTGTCAGGAGAGATTGCGGGATAGAATAGGGTTGGTGGTAAGGTAGTTGATTCGGTTCGAAATGATACTGAAGGTTTCGAATTTTATTTTATTAATAGCGCTAAAAGAGGTTAATACAAAATGTGATATTAGATGCGATATCAAAGAAATATAAGAACTTGGGAAGTTTTCACTCGTGGAATAACTGGCTTAGCCGTAAAAACTTAATACTGATGGATCGACTGACACGGCTCGCGACCCCCTACAGAACTCGAACTCGGGACCCTGAGCTCGTCGGTCGCCCTCTATTACGTGTACTACTGATTATACGGGGACACTAGTCTGCTATGGTCCAGCGTCGGGCAGCGTAACTGTCTCCAAAAAAGGATGATAATGTGTCGGCCCCGATGTCAACAAAACAAATACTTTTATGGCCCGATCTGACCTCGTTATTCCACAACTAGTGCAAGTTTGTTGTGAGTAATCAGCATTCCTATTTAATGTTTTCTAATTCATTAAATCAAGTCACGTAGGTACAATAAAGTTATGCAAATCAAAGTAAACATCCCGCATAATTAAGGGTTATGACAGTTGATTTAGATTTATAATAAAGTATTTATTTAATCAATAAATGTAATTTCAAATCTACATATTGGGTCTTGATACGATTAAAATGTACTTTATAAGAAACTTACTTTATAAAAATTAAAAATGTGCCTTTCCTCAGTAATTTTTTAGAATCTCAGTCCTCTTGAGCGTTGTATCCGTAACGTAAACACTAGATTGGCTGAATTTGATTTCTATCATAAAAGAAAGAGGCAAATTCAAGGGTTATTTAAGGAACTTCCCTATCATTAGGCCTATTACGTTTAGTTTTATATTCCGTACGATTATGATTTATTAGATTTTACTATATTAGGACATTATATATTGTTTTTTAGTTAAAGTTATTCAGTGTAACCACTTTTTTAAAAAATATTATATATCTATTATTGCTTTTTAAATGATTATTGGTGACCTGGTGGTCTAGGGGTAAGGTGTCGGACTTCTGTGCTGGGGTCTGGGGCTCAAACCTCGGTCTCGGCACAGATCTATCTGATTACCAAACCCTTCCTTCACCTCTGACAAGACGTGTATTAATCACGACTTGTGAATGTTGGAATACCAGGCCTCCACCGTGGTTCGGATCCCACTTTAAACTTTAGGTCCTCCATTTCATCTCACAATCACCCTACCATTACACATTAGCGTAAGTGCGTTTAACTCAAACGGGTAGTAAGACGCGGTGCTAATAATAATAGTAATAATAAATATTTATTTTTCCATGTTTTACTATTATGTATGTTTCATTGCTGGCCTGTTTTAGGTCTCATTACTGTTGGTCAGACCTGCCTTACCTACATACTCTATAGCGTTATAAAATATATTATTTTTTGTTAGCACCACGTCTTACTACCCATTTGGGTTATACGCTTATTTAGGCTACTAAATACGCTTATGGTTTTAAGGATTATAAAGGTTCTATTTATATGAATTGTACCCATATTTGCGTGGAGGAAGACTGAAAAACAGTTTTTGAAAACCACGCTCAGTATATCCAAACGAGATTCGAACCTCGATCTTCCAGTCATCGGCAATCTAGTCTACAAGAGGAGTGACTTACACCAGGTGTGGCCACCGAAGCGGGTATTAGAAACTATAGTTTATTGCTGCACTTACAAAAGTACACCATCTATCCCTATCCTGAGCTAGCTTTATCCAGTCCACCTCATTAAACCCTATTTCTTTCAGATACATTCTCATTTTATCTTCCCATATACGTCTAAGTATTTCCATTGGGTTAGCCAGTCAGTACCCTAAACAAGATTCTAGATACTTCCATTCGCACTGTATGTCCTGCCCACCGTACTCTACAAGACCAGATTATCCTAACAATATCTTGTGATAAGTATAGGGTATATAACTCATCATTGTGTAACCTCCTCCACTCCCCGGTTCTTAATCCCTTTTTGGGCCATATATATACCTAAGCACCTTGTTTTCGGATAAAGGAAATTGAAATATATATTGAAAACTGTTAAACAATGTGACTATATGATAACTAACATTATGTTATGCAATTTTAAAGGCCTCAAGAGCTCTTCTAACGGCCGATTAACATGGAAATTAAACACAAGATTACGATAGAATCAGTAAGAGAATCAAAGTGTCGTTTTCTTCACGCTTCATCTAACAGAAAAACTTATATCAGTTTAATATTGTATTAATTTTAAAATAATCACCGTGAAAATTATATTGTTTTTCAAAATACCTATAAAACTATTTCACTAGTCTAAATTTCACTGGGGTTTTTTTTTAGAGAAGAACTCAGAAAACTTTACAAAAATGTGACATTTGATTCGAGCTACAGTATAATCCTAAATAAGATTTTATTCGTTGGTTGAAACGGGATCTTGAGAAATGGAAGTAATTTATACATATAAAATAATACTACTACACATATGATGTAATTTCATATTATTCAGATTTAAATGATAGCAAAGGCGGGCGTTTTATTGTGCCAACCTCGCAACTTTGAGGAAGATGAAAGTGCATTACTAGAAGATTGATGAACAATACGGTTACGTTCATAATTAAAACGAATTCCAAACCTTCTGACATGAGATGTTACCACAACGCCTTGCAGAATACAAACTTCAATTACCGAAGCTAATGTCAAACTTGACACCCAAAGTTGGTTGGAGTATAGAGAGCGAGAGAGAGGCAAGCAGCCCATCTCGCGGTTATACCATCTTATCCTTCCCCACGCACCACCTCCGCCACCCCCCACCCCTTGAACACAATATCCGGGTTTCACTGCCCTCAGCCCCCATTCACCTCCCCCCCCTACCCCCTTAGTGCACCCCACAACCCAATATTAACACCTTAATATTTAATGCGTCGAGTTGTACTGAGTGCCAGGGCAAAAGACGAGGACTAAGTTTCCGCAGTTAGCCACAAGAGGCGCTGCCTGCTAGGATCCCTAGCCTCGCACCATCTTAGGAACGCTTCTAACCTCATCACAGACAATGTAGTAAAACACACTCTCACCCCCTTCCTCCTTAAGTCTTCGTCCTTTAGCCGACTCTGCAAACGGGTGGAATTATATTTTGTATCGTACTGTATGTGAAAGTTTACTGCATTATGCAAAACGACACATAAACAAAATGTTATGTTTTTCGGTGCAAGGGATGGGTGTGAGAAGGGATTTGAAGATCGAGTCATCATCAACTGCAACAGGATACTTGTGAAAATTTAATGATCTCGGAAACACCGAAGTTGACTCTGAAGTTATGTTGCAATTTCTGTTCTCCATTATATGTCGGGTGAATATCAGATGATAGACCCACTCCCAGAAGGTTTACTAAGGCGTGTTCACGTCAATTTGATTAAGTTTTAATTCGCCTTATGAATCAACAACGTTTTACTAAGATTGTTGTTCGGAACGTGATTGAAGTATTAAATGTATAAAACTGCATTCCTATTTAATATTTATAATTTTGGGCCTGTTTAGAGGATGAATGTGGATCGAGTGACAAAGTAAAATTCATTATTAAGGTAAAGTGTGTGGATCAAAAGGAAGGGGTAGGCCATGTAAGACGTGGCTAAATGTGGTAGACGAATGTGTGTAATAGAGAAACATTAATAGTGTTAAGAATAAAGATTATGTATGACTCGGTGTATGGATGTTGTTGAAGCGAAGTATGCAAGGATAAGGAATTGTGGAGAAAGTTAGCAGGGTTGCTATAATATTCCCCAGCCCAAATAACCCAGCTGGGTGTTATTAATAAAACCCACTTTGAAAGAAAAACTTATATTTTGAATACAAAGAAATCTAGTTAATTTTTTAAATTGGTTATAGTCATTCTGTTGAAAACCTTTTAGTTCCAAACCAATATTAATACATTGATTTGTGTATGGTGTTATACACAAGTTTTGAATATACATATATTATATACTAAAAACTAAGCTATAACATGTGTTTTAATTGGTTGAACAAAATAATATGTTCAAGTAGCAACTCGCTTGGGATGATATTGTTTTAAGGTACCCACAATGTTGCTAAGCCCTAGAAATAATACTTTTCAAAAAATCAAATGAGATTTCAACAGTTCTTACCTTTTATATTTAAATAAAGAAAGCAACAAATCAATTCTGCAGCTGGTTTGCCAGTAATTTGATACATAGTCTCCCCTCCCGCCTCTTTCTATTCCTTCTACATAAACAGTCTTTTTCATATCAACTTGCTAGCTTTTACAGTATTGTTGTGAAGAATTACATTGTTACATTATTGTTTTCCTTCACTATGTCTCTTATTACTCCTTTTGTTTAACCATAGTAAAGTAAAAATATTATTTCTGGATCCCGAATAATTACTATATTTGAATTATTGGTTTAGTCAGATAACATACAAAATATATTTAGCTTAACCACAAATAAAACACAATAGAACCCAATAAAACCAATTAAACAAAAAAAACTGGGCAATGGCGTGATTAGGTGTGTATGTATGTATGTTAGTATAGAACAGTCATGGGTTTCATCAACCATGGATCATAAGGAAACAATATTATAATTATGAACCTTTTTAGCTTTGATATTATGATGGATCTTGTACATTTAATATGCCCTCGAATTCAAAAAGTCCAGTTTTACAATTGTGTCTGATCCCATGTCTGTCTGTCTGTCTGTCTGTCCCTTCTGTCTTTCTATACCCAAGGCTACAGCCAACAAATTTTAATGGATTTCATTCAAACTTAATATTTGGATGTTCCATGGCCAATGGCCATTCCTCAAAGTCAAATTGTGATTTGATTAAATCCCTCAAATTAAGGGCAATTTATGATTAATTATAACCCAAAATTGATCAAAAATGGCTTTAAAAATGTTGTTAAAAAGTTATCTATTTTGAGTGATTTACTTGGTGATTGGTACTATATTCGTTTTTCAGTGAAAAATGTATTCAAGAATAGTTAACTAAACTGGAAATATTTCGAAAATACTGAATTTTTTTCAAAGTGAGTAAGTAGAAAGTATTTTACAGGTCAAATAATAATGTATTTTGTTTTCTCCAAAAGATCATTTAAGGTTACTTAACAGATTATTAATTTTTGAAAATTTGAAATTTAAAAAAAATTACAATAATATAGTTTAAAATTTATATATAAAGAATTTTTCATGATATCTTTATTAAATACGTATTGTTGACAAGGGAATCCATATTTAAAGTTTGCTAGTTTACTGATACTTTAATTTTAAAAGTGTTGTTCCTTATTACAAAATACTCTATGATATGGTATCTAAGATAATTGTTTTTAGTATTTGTGATAAAATTGCCAGAATTTGTGATTAATATAATATTCATACACAAATAATGTAACAAAAAAAAAAACTATGACGGAAGCCCACTATCAAGCCATACCAACCGAGTGGCCGCCGTCTGTCGGAGAGGACAGTGCCAATGTCTATTGCATAGGCCTAAATACCAGAAGAAGGCATAATTTCTGAACTAAAACAAAGAGCATACAGTAGATTAAATAAGGTAGCTAATATTTATGAAACTTATAAAACATTTACTATTTATATTTATTTATTTTACTCATTGAGTTTTGTTTCTCATTCGATCCATTCGCATACTCTACATTTATGGGTCAGGTATGTGGGCGGTATAATTTAGAACACATGAACCAACACTTTTGTGTCAGGAGATTACCATAGATGGAGAGAAGGAAATATATATATATTTAAATACTTCAATTCTCTCGGTAAAAATACAGTAGCCCCGTGGCTTCTTTGGTGCTGACTGACAGCTCTGAAAAGTTACTAGACCAAATTATGTCTCCCTACGCCGAACCATATGGATCTGCAAAAACTTGTGTTTAGCAGCTGTCACTTGTGACGGTCAAAATTTAGATATATACCTAAATGTTGACTGTCAGAAGTCAGCTGTGAGCTGTCAATCAGCACCAAAGAAGCCATGGGGCTACTGTACTATCCAAGATCTTCCAGAAATAATCAAACCAAACTAGACGAAACTGTCGACTTTGCTTACTGATAGGGGTAGAAAATTAATAGTACGTCGTACCATACAGAATTTATCTATTTTGTATCTTAATATAAGAGCCATTTACTAGAATCTAGTAGGATTTGTGAAACAAAGTAATATTTTTTTATTACTGTAACATTCCACCGAAGAGCATGGATAAAATAATATAAACTGTTACAGAAACATCGAGAAAAGAGAAACATTTCTGTCCGTTCTAATTAGCATAACAATCAATTTAAATTGTCAGAGACCTCTTTTAAAAATTACAAATATTTGCTTGTTGCTCAGAAAATAATGGTTTTATAAAAAATATGTTTAAAGTACAATATTTGTTATTTTTTATAGTTCAACTTTACACTGATAAGTAATTTCATATCTCAAATAGTTGCGGAGATATGATTAAAATAGAAAATGTGCGCTTATGTAAAGTACCCTTCAAGTCAATTTTCATCGGAAAATAAGAATCGCCAATCTATTTGTAATGGTAAAGAGTGATTAGATACAAACTTAGATTAAAATTGTTAGAGCCGATTTAGATAAAATCGATTTTTTTCACTTTTTCCTGCCCGGTGAAGTTCCAATAATGTTAGGGTTAAATGTATTGTCCCAAAAGCCCCCGAGGAAACCTTATAGAAACCCTAGGTAAGTAGCCCAATCGGTAAAATCGTTTCGGCTCTAGGCCTAGATACAAACAGGCGGCCTCGCAGAAACAACTTTTTTCTGTTTCAAAGGGTCATAAAACGCCGACATTTATCAAAATATCGCGTTACATTTTGTTCGTCTATCACAATACTTATCTATCCAAAAAGAAGAAATAAAATAAAAATTAATCCACTTGCGTGAAGTTGTTCGATCCTTTTATGGTAGATTTTTGGATAATACTTTTCCCTCGATTATAATTACACATGTATAAACAAATTTCTGAGATCTTTGGAAGCGGGAATAAACAAGGCCCAATTAAGATTAATCAGAAGAAGGATATTTAGTAAGTTCAAAATGGTGGTCTCCAATCGAACAATCACGGAGCGATTAAACCAAATCATTCAACTCCTAACAAAAGTGTATCTAGTAACAGATCTAAATGGTGGTCTCCAATCGAACAATCATGGAGCGATTAAACCAAATCATTCAACTCCTAACAAAAGTGTATCTAGGAACAGTTCTAAATGGTGGTCTCCAATCGAACAATCACGGAGCGATTAAACTAAATAATCCAACTCCTACCAAAAGTGTATCTAGTAACAGATCTAAATGGTGGTCTCCCATCGAACAATCACGGAGCGATTAAACCAAATCATTCAACTCCTAACAAAAGTGTATTTAGGAACAGTTCTAAATGGTGGTCTCCAATCGAACAATCACGAAGCGATTAAACTAAACCATCCAACTCCTACCAAAAGTGTATCTAGTAACAGATCTAAATGATGGTCTCCCATCGAACAATCACGGAGCGATTAAACTAAATTATTCAACTCCTACCAAAAGTGTATCTAGTAACAGTTCTAAATGGTGGTCTCCAATCGAACAATCACGAAGCGATTAAACTAAATCATCCAACTCCTACCAAAAGTGTGGCCAGTAACAGTTCTAAACGGTGGTCTCCAATCGAACAATCACGGATCGATTAAACTAAATCATCCAACTCCTACCAAAAGTGTCGCCAGTAACAGTTCTAAACGGTGGTCTCCAATCGAACAATCACGGAGCGATTAAACTAAATCATCCAACTCCTACCAAACGTGTATCTATTAACAGTTCTAAATGGTGGTCTCCAATCGAACAATCACGAAGCGATTAAACTAAATCATTCAACTCCTATCAAAAGTGTATCTAGGAACAGTTTTATATGGGGGTCTCCAATCGAACAATCACGGATCTATTAAACTAAATCATCCAACTCATACCAAAAGTGTAGCTAGTGACCGTTCTAAATGGTGGTCTCCAATCGAACAATCACGGATCGATTAAACTAAATTATTTAACTCCTATCAAAAGTGTATCTAGGAACAGTTTTATATGGGGGTCTCTAATCAAACAATCACGGATCGATTAAACTAATTATGCAACTCCTACCAAATGTTTGGCCAGTAACAGTTTTAAATGGGGGTTTCAAATCAAACATACATGAAGTGATTGAATTTAACTATGGAACTCTTACCATATGTGTATCTAGTAACAGATCTAAATGGCGGTCTCATATCAAACGTTCATGCAGCGACTGCTCCAAGTGGCTTGAGCTCAGCGACCGCGCATTGTTAAGGGAGACGGGTAATGCTCGCGGTGGTCTTGGCAGGATGCGTGGTAAGTGCGGTGTGCATAACTTAGCAGGCGGTGGCTGTGCGACCCGTACCATACCCTGGTATCGAACGCAGGACACTCTAAATCTACTTGGGGCGTCATCAGGAAAACCCTACAGTGGATGTGGGCTTTAAGGCTAGGGAAGGAAAGTTTTCACTTCCGTCATTAATTAATTTAATAACTTTATTCAGCTTAAATTGATATTTTTAGTAATAATGGGTCGGATCAGTTTTTTTAATTTAGGAACATAATAAAAGGTTACATATTTTAAAAAATAGCTTACATTTTATTAAATGGGTAATTTAGATATATATAATCCTGTAATCCTCTAAGGTATTGGAGGATTACAGGATTTGATGTATTATAGGATTCCACGGTTCAAGGTATTGAGAATTCAAGGATTCAAGGTATTCTAGGTATTGGAAGATTCAATGATTCAATGCAATGACTCGAGGTATTTGAGGGTCCGTGGTTTTGGAGGATTCAAGTCAAGGATTCGAGGTATTTGAGGGTTCATGGTATTAGAGGATTCAAGTAAAGGGTTCGTGGTATTTGAGGGTTCATGGTATTGGAGGATTCAAGTCAAGGATTCGAGGTATTTGAGGGTTCATGGTATTGGAGGATTCAAGTCAAGGGTTCGAGGTATTTGAGTGTTCAAGGTTTTGGAGGATTCAAATCAAGGGTTTGAGGTATTTGAAGGTTCAAGGTATTGGAGGGTTCATGGTATTGGAGGATTCAAGTAAAGGATTCGAGGTATTTGAGGGTTCATGGTATTGGAGGATTCAAGTCAAGGGTTCGAGGTATTTGAGTGTTCAAGGTTTTTGAGGATTCAAATCAAGGGTTTGAGGTATTTGAAGGTTCAAGGTATTGGAAGGTTTGAGGTATTTGAAGGTTCAAGGTATTGGAAGGTTCAAGGTATTGGAAGGTTCGAGGTATTGGAAGGTTCGAGGTATTGGAGGGTTCAAGGTATTGGAGGTTTCAAGTTTCCGAACGAAAGTCCCATCCCCTTTTATTTTACAACTCATCCAAAGTGGTCACCGAGTAAGTCCTGTCCAAGATGATTCGTTCACCCTTCGCAAGAAAGGCTGGCAGTGTAGGGTAACCCCCCGTGGAATCCTCGCCAAGGGTTGCTTGTCCACAGAGGGGGCTGGAGCGTCACGGTGGCTCGCCGGACTAACAGCGCGCGACCACAGCATCATCACAGTCACCATGAATATTACATCAAACAGAATAACTGCCGCGGTGACCGACAATATTGTTAAATGGCTGACAAATCTCTACGGGGGTGATCAGAAAGACTAGTTTCGAGTAAACTAGGTCCCAACGCAGTAAAGTGTGCGTGTTATTACAAAGACTGATTCTTATAAAACTATTAGTTTCTGGTTTAATTGCTGGATTCAGATCTAAGTGTTTAAAAGAAAGAACGTGGTTGGAAGGACCTTTTAGAAAATATAAACTTTATATTTTCGATCAAGATTGATGGCATTTTACTTATATTTACAATCGATATATTTAAAATACGAATCGATTTCTTTCGACGATGATTCCAGGGGTTTTACAGAACCGATTTAACCATTAAAAAGAGTATACAAGTTAGTATATTATGCCAAAAAATTTCAAATTTAAAAAATATTTTCAAGATAAGCAACATTTCTGAAAACCACAATTTATTTCGACAGCAGTTTCCCGATTTCTACTAAACCTATTTCGATTAATTTATTTTTTAATCAAAAGCCTTACTTTGAGGGTCACCATATAAAAATTTGATAGATTTTCAAAATCTAAATCCTAATCTATTTTACGTTTGTTGGTGAATGAAAGCTCGCTACTAAGACAGGGTTCCCAAAGTCATAAAAATAAAGTTATTGAGATCACTAGAATAAAGTCTTGAATTGTAGATTTGAGAGTTAGAATGCTGTAATCGAAAATCACCGATAGAAGTGAGCAGTAGTTAAATGGTTCAATATCGTATTAGCTCAGCATCTTCCAATGAATTCGATGTCCTCCTTCCGTCATCCTTTAGAATCATATGTCACCCACTATAAGAAAATACTACTGGGACAAATGATCTTATTTATTTAAACTCAACCAATTTCAACCCATGGCCTGTCTTCATAATTGAGAGCTGCTTATGCTAGTATTTCTCTTGCGTGGAGAGAGAGAGGGTGGAAAACCAATTTGGAAAAACGACCCTCAAAACACCCAACCGAGATTAGAACCTAAATTTCTCCGTCATCGGCAGTCTAGTCTACTGCGAGAGTAGCGCGTTAGACCATGCAGCGACAGAAGTGGGTGATTTATTCTGTTTGTTTATTTCAAGTAAACTCAAAATTACTTTTATAAACGTGCTTTGGCTAAATCATTTGTTTTCCCGTGCTAAAAGCATGGATATATCGGACTGCACCCAAAGACGCCTTTTAAAACAGGGCCAGTATCTTATTGGTAGGTATTCTGATTTGTGGGAAATAAACTGATTTAACATTGTATTTAATTAAATACTTACAAAGTCAGTGGATAATATATTTAGTTTAGTTTAAATAGGTATTCTGCAATAAATATAAATACTACGGCTAAAATGTATATATACCAAATAAAATAAACATAGGTATATAAAAATATATATTTGAATTATTTAAATATCGCCTTTTTTCTTCATATTTTAGTATTTTGTATCTAGCCGTTGTGATAGCCGGTTCTATTTCCTGCATGAATTATTGAATCAAATATGCTACAATGAAATTTACATGTGTTCTTATTGCCATTTTAACGTTCTAAATAAAAGTTGGGGAAATATACGTCTCGCGAAATTTCGGTGTGTGTACCTTTTGGGCTGTAGTCTCCAACCTAAGCCCCTCAACAATCGGGCATGGGCGCCTTCTCTTTTATGGGCGCGTTTTAAATGACGCGCCAGTCCAAACTGATGGGCCAAGCTGTCGAGTTTACTATTTCAACAAAACTCCGACACTTCCACGGTTTCGACACTAGGGGGGTGGAAGTTTTTGCGCCTGTTGTAATCATTGAAGCAGAGGTGTTGAGGATATGACACGTCCGCAAGGAGAGTACAGAAGAAGAGAGTGAAGGACAGACAGAGGGTCACGCACGGACACACCTGACACACGTTCACAATGAAAACCAAACAGATGACATGGCCAGGGATGCCAAAAACATCACAGCGTCGTCGGGCGCTACCACCTTCATTGTAGCTCAGAGCGTCGAGATTCAGGTGCTGGTTCTCGAGAAACTAGCGTTTGAACCGACTATAATCTAGAGCGTCAATACATCGAGATTCAGGTGCTGGCTCTCGAGAAACTAGGGTTTTAACCGACTATAATCTAGAGCGTCAATACATCGAGATTCAGGTGCTGGCTCTCGAGACACTAGGGTTTTAACCGACTATAATCTAGAGCGTCAATACATCGAGATTCAGGTGCTGGCTCTTCCATTTTCCTATAATGCTAACACTTCATATGAATTTCAGTTTTAACTATTAGAGTTTCAGTGCGATTCTTTCCTAAGAGAAAAATTCGAGAGCTGCAATCTAACGGAGTTTTATCAGTTTTTGTTTCAAAGGACAAGAATGTAAACATTCATAAGCTAGCCGCACGGGTTCTGTCTAAACATTATACTCATGCGAACAGTTTTCAAGAATGAACCAATTAAAATCTCTTGACAGGAATAGGTTAGGCGACATTCACTTATGCTCACTTTTAAAAATAGCATGTCCAAAGGACGTTATTCAAAATATAGATAAGATAATGACAGAAAAGCAAGACAAGTTTCTGGTCAGACAATTTAAAATTTTATTTACCGTGTCTAGTTGGTAAAATGTGATTTTTTAAGATTTAAGTGAAAATATGTTGTTACGTAAAAGGTATTTTTTCAGTGATACAGTGTGATATAAACAAACTTAATAATGAAACATTTGTTTTTAATATCGACAGTTATAAATAATATCTCAATATAGTGCCAAGTCATTAATTTAGTTTTGTGAAGTTGATATTTTTTCGTAAAAAATGTATAAACACTTATGCGGACTCCCTTAGTTCCTTCAAAACTTGAAAGTGGCCCTGCCAAGGTTATGAGTTTGATACTGCTGGTCTAGAGCTTCAAGACTTCGAGATTCCGGTTCTGGCTCTTGGAGACTAGGGTTTGAATCGACTGTGGACCAGAGCGTCGAGATTCAGGTGCTGACTCTTGAGATACTGGGACTTTACTCTCTTTTAGGGGGAATTTGAGTTTTGGCATAGTTTGACGATACTTGAAAACACAATAATAGTTTGGAAGCGTACATGTGGTCTAGGTAATTAGACTCACATTTCACTGTATCCCTTTTGACGACACGGCCTGGTGGTGATTGGTTAACACAAGTGATTGGTTGGTCACTTGGCCGGGTTTTCTTATGTCTTCCCACACTAATGTGGGTTTACCTTCTCTATTAAACCGTTTCTAGTATCTACTACTTATATTACGCTATTGATATATCTCGTATTATATGTACTAATTTTAAAAAAATCGCCCTCTACAGTTTAACTATGTAATGGGTTCAAACCAGGCGTCCGATCTTAATGTAGTTTTTTGTATTATAAATCAAAATATTGCGAAATTGAGATAAAATATACCTTTTAACTTTTTTTAAATATAAAAAAATCAAATATTAAACAAAAAAACTATTTCACTTAGCCAGATTATGCTTTTGTCAAGTGAAGAATTCCACAAACCACAATTCAATGTGATGTAGTTGCTCAAACATATTCTTGTATTTAATTTTAAATTTCTTAGGTCATAAGATAGTTTTTTTTTTAAAAAGGCATCATTGCCCATAACAGAATATTTTTTATAAATTAGTGTTAGAAGGAATACGCTAAATAAATCTTTTGATTTTTGTCACCGCCTGGGTTACACATAATGCAATTTAATAGCTAACTTACTCGCTTCAATAGCCAAGTGGTGTAACGCGATGCTCTTGCAATAGACTAGACTTCCGATGACGGAGAGATAGAGGTTCGAATCTTGGCTAGGTGTACTGAGGGTGTTTTTTTTCTTTTCAAAAATAGTTTCCCACTCTCCCTTTACGCAAATACGGTTAGCACTTTATATAAATATAACCTCACTGATCCCTAAAACTACTAGCGTAATTAGTACATAGGCGTATAAACCGAAAGGGTAGTAATACGCGGGGGTGTTTACGTGTACTAAAGAGTCAACCACGACTAGTATGGTTTTCCGGTGATAGGGAGGCCATAGTTATAATTAGGGATGTAAAAAAAGTATCGATACTTTACTAATATCGATAGTTTCCTTTCGATGCTAGTATTTTTCACTTGATACTTTTACTGATAACAGTACTCACACTCCGGTATCGAAAGAAACACAACTTTTTTGTTATTTTCCCTCAGGCCGGGTTTAAATGATTACTAAAGTCTGTTCAGCATAGGAATTGTTTTCTGAAAGGCCTTTTTCCCTATCAGAAATTTATTATATAGTAGGATATTGGTAGGAAAAAAGACCTTTCTGCGAGTAATTCTTACCGTGAATGGAATATAGGGTGGACTTTTAGAGGAAGAACAAATGACACTATTTCTCAATTCTCACTCATTTTATGAAACTCTAGCATTCAACCTCTTTTAGCTCATCTTAATTTATAGCTGTTCTTTCTCTTTGTTTATCAAAACATCCTTATGCCTGACCTGGCGATGGGGCGAGGGGCGACCAATCTACTACCCCTTTATCAATGAGTAAGGTCATCATAAACTAAACAAAAGAAGCTTTTTGTAGAACTCAATTAACTCAGCCATATAAAGGATACCCCAAGCAGACGAAGCAGAAAAGTTTATGTACATACGTTTTTTAAGCAGATGAAGCAGGGCAAGACGTTCATTTTTCTATTGTTTGCCAATAGTTAATAATTAATCTATCTTGATTAAGTATATAATCGATGAATGTGGTTAAAAAATGGCACCTCCCAGAAGTGAATTATGGAGATTTTTTTTAAAGTTGTATAGCAAGAAAGCATTTTGTAAAATGTGTTTTATATTATTTAAAACCATGATAATTTTCAGTGTTTAAATAAAAATGAAAATATAATTATGATGCAAAAGTTGAAATTATTATTACTAGATAAGAAAAAAAAAATATGTCGTGGTTACAATTTCGATACCGATACTTACTGTTATCGATATTTTTCTTCCTATACTTTTAATGAGTACAGTTTCGATCCTTTTCTTTCGAAACCATATCCCTAGTTATAATCCTTGAGGGTCATACTGAAGATTTATTCTTCCTACATAATTTTTTCACCCTCCCTTCAAGCAAATGAGGGTAGCTTTCCTCTCGATTTTATCTTCTTCATCCCTATATATTAGTGTAACATATAGATGTACTAGTCAGAAAATAAAGCCTCTGAGGCACGAGAAAATAGGATATTAGCTATAAACAAAAATATTTTTTGATTATTGGTTATTTAACCTATTTTTTACAACGTGTGATTAGATAATTTAAACAATCATTTTTATTTATGATTACTGTGCAATTTCAAATATTTATTTACAGGCCTCAATACTGCCTTGGACACACATGACTAAATGGAAAGGAAGGAGCTTCGCGGTTTAAGCGAGTTAGTTTGCTTGCTGGCCCACCAGAGCGCAGCGCCACTCATTTAACCACGAGAAGAAGAAAAACACCACAGCCAACTTCCAATAGCCTCAGTTTCTCTTTTTGTGTCAACTGAGGGAAATAAAATTGGTGAGGACGATTAGTTTCAATTGTTAGAATTCTTTCGTTCAAGGTTTATTATCTCAACTTTTTTTTTTTTTTAAGTTCAACGAATCTTAGTTGATACATAAAAAGTACAAGTATTTGCCTTTCTTAGAATTTGGTTTAATGAAATGACTAATATTAGGTCATAGTTGATACGTGAATTAAATAGCAACGAGAGGCTGTAAACTTACAATTACATTTTTTTTTTAATTAAAAAAGTGCTTCAGTGGTTGAAAGGTCTAGGGCGTCACTCACGGAATAGATTTGACTACCGATGACGGGGAGAGTGAGGTTTGAATACCGATCGGTTTTTACTAATTGCGGCTTTTCCTAAATTATTGTCAACATTATTTTCACACATAATACGCTTACATTTCTTCTAAATTCAACTTTACTTACCCCTAACACATTAGTGTTATAGTTGTTTGTTTATCACCACGTCTTACAACCCATTCGAGTTAAACGCATGTACTAATTACACTAATGGGTTAATGATTAGGAAGGATTAGTTTAGAAGAATTGCGGTCGCATTTGCGCGGAGGAAGAGTGGAAAGCCATTATGGGGAAACCCACGTAATTTTAAGAAGGGGCTGGTTAGTTCGTAAGGGCTTGTTCATTAATTTTATATCGTAAAGAACCTATGTAAGTATTGGTAATTTTACTAATTGTAATTATCTTTAAGAATAGATATAACACTATTATTATTATTATTAATAAGTTATTAGGTAGATTGTAGAACTTAATTAACATTATATTTAATTGATAAATGTTTAGTTCTTCAAATAGTAAATGATTTTTTTTAATATCCTAGCTCTCCCAATATGTAAATATTGACCTTCAAAAATAGAAAATTAGGTAAAAAAAAAATATTTTTTAATTTTTGTTTTGGTTTATTTTGTTAACATAACGTGTATTTAAGACCACAAATAAATGTTATTTTTAATGATTCATAAAAATGTATTTTTTAAATTAAAAATCCCTGTTCGTAATCATCCTGTAGTGTTGTCCATAGGACGTGTAGATTATTGCATCAAATTAGTAATGTTAAGCTTTTCAAGAAATACCTAAGACTTAAGTGAGTGAGTGCATGGGTATTTCTGCAGCAGCTTATTCTATTTTATTAAATAGACTAAATGTGTCCATACTTTATATTATTTACATGACTCTTAATCAATAAATACATCCTTAAATACACCTTTCTATTTATTATACACTATGCCAGATCTCCACCGTGGTTCGGATTCCACGTTAAGCTGTAGGACCTTCATTTCATCTCACAATCACCCTACCATTGCACATTAGCGTAAGTGCGTATAACCCGAACGGGTAGTAAGACGCGGTGCTAATATTAATAATAATAATGTTATACACTACATATAATAACTTTTGAAATATTTAATATATGAATGATTGTTCAGAATATTTAGTAAAGGAAAAATATATTTAAGGCTAAAGCCAAAAACCAAATCCCTTCCATTCAGAATCAGCTCCTTTATTGTTTCAGAGAAATAAATGCATACAAAATGGGATACTTATATGAAGAAACCAGAGATAGAGATGCATGTACCATCATCAAAACCACCCTGGCAGCAGCATCCAAGCCTAATTCACCCCACCAACATTTCCACCCTTGCACACTTTACACCACCGACTTCCACCCCTATTAGCTAATGTAAGGAAAAACCTCATTAATTCCCTTCCTCATTTTTTTTAAACGTCTCAAATTTTTTCTCCCCCTTCTTTCTTCTGCTAATGTCTTTTCCTTTAATTCCTGCTCTATTTCTCTATTCATAAAGTTACATTTTTATTTTTTTTACACCCTTGGTTATCCATCCGACACCCTCCCTGTTATATCTATATCCTGCCTTACTTTACTTCCTTAATTCAATTACTTTTTCATTTATCATTCATATTCATTTTTCAACTTCTTATCTTTTCCCAATGAAAACTGAAATCAAAACCACGTCATATTTCGCCTAATCTCAGAATGGTGGGTGGGGGGTGGGTTTATTTTGTTTAACAAGATTACTTTCCAAGGGAAACTGGAAAAAGTATTATGAAGATCGATTCAGTTCACTTTGGAAAATACACTGGGTAACTTTAGAGATACGAGTCTAAAAGTATTTAAAAACAATAACATCATGATAACTTAAACAATCTAGTTACAGTAGTAATAGAAGCTTCATTATTGATATTTATTTAAGAAGCTATTAAATTTAATTCCAAATGAAAGTATGATGTACTACTATCAGTAAGATTTTATTACTTATTTCAGAGATTTAATTTGAGATATATTTTGGGCATCAAGATGTTCTATACTTTATCTTTCGGTAACCCCATCCCCTAAATTTTGGGGTTCTCCACAAGAAACTTAGGACAGCGGGTATTCTTGAACCTTTTTTGGGTTAGGGCCTACTTCCAGCAAAAGTTCACCTTCCTAAGTCTTCTGGGCGTACAGATTGATATTTTGGCAACCCTCCCCCAATTTCGGGAGCTCCCATTGGAGTTCACTAACCCTCAAGACCAAAAGAGCTCTTGCTCCAGAAAAAATATACGCTGGAGCCCTCAATTTTGTTTACGTTAATATTATGAACAATCAATGAAGGCCGTTCAATTATATTCTTCGAAACGCTATTCATTAAGTTGTGGTAAGACACCTTAGTTTAGTCGATAGCGTGTCTGCTTACTGAGCTGAAATTATTTAAATATGCACAGTTGAAGCGATTGGCAATCTTATTTTGGCGTGGAAATGCATAGAAATAGGAACAAACGGTTATCTTCAAGATTTTTTTTTATTGTTTTGCAATTTTCTTTTCGGAAACGGTTTGTTTTAAGAATATAAGCATATTGATTAAGTTATACTTTTTATGTACACACCCCTCTATAATTTTAACCGTGAACAAATATCGATAAAATTGACATTTTTAAATAGAAAATGCTGCTGGCTTCATAACAAACAATAAGAAAATATACAATTAATAAACATCGATACATTATCCTAGAAGGCGTGTTGAAAGTATTAACATAAAAATTTCACTCGTTCTCGAGAAAACTGATGTTTCCAAACGTATGATTTTACCTCAAGACCTGTCCGGTAGCTAGCGCCATCTACGATTTCCATGATCCATTTATTCTTGTTGGCGCGGAAGAATACTTTTGTTGGTTGTGAAGCCACGCCATGCCTTTCACCCTTGGGCCCACCACTTCACAAAATAGGTTTAAGACTTTCACTCGACAGGGCCAAGGGCCTTAATATAAATATTTCTAGTATGGAGAAGATGTAAGCTAGATGAATGCGAAGTTATATGAGTTGGTAAAGTATGCGTGAAAATTAACTTTTTTTTTTTGTTGCAATAAGTGAATTTGATCAGGCAGGACTATGTAACAAAAATGTATATTAAATGTTGCCTTGTCATGAAAATGAAACGTTTCAACCAAATAAGTTTTAAAAAAATTTCACAAGAGCCCCTCTTTCCCCCCCAATTATAAATTATTATTTTTTTGTATTCCAAAAACAAAATATAGCTTTACTATTTACTCGTTAAAAAAAGTTTGAAGCAAATATATCAATACTGATTTATTGGTCTGACAGGCCAATAAATCAGTATTGTCTCGTGTAGGGGTTAAATGTTTTATTACAAACTACGAATATCCGGATTTTAATCCAATAAAAGAGGTCGATTAAGTGAAGTTATTTGGACCACATGCAGCATTTGAAGAGTTTAGTGAAGCCTTTTTATACATTTTTTAAAACAATTTTGTGTCTCCATTGTTTAAAAAATATAAATTCTCCAATGTCATGAATTTTAATTAATTAAAATTGAAGCATAATGTTTAATAAAAAAAAGGTATCAGTTTTTATCGATTTATATTAATCTGACACCCATAATTTGATATTTTGAAAAATAAAAAAAGGTACCATGTGTTGTGTGGCCCTTTGAGGATTCTTTGAAGCAACATGCGGCTTTCCAACGCCAAAACGTTCCTCCCCCCTCCCACCCTGAGCTGGTGGATTGTGACTCGGAAAGTTGTAATTTTAGAGGAAATGTAGGCCAATTTTTTAGAGAAAAAGAGAGAAATCATTTTTTAAATACCCTCAGTACCTCGACTGGAATTATAGCCCCGATCTCCAACTCACCATCGTTTCAGTCCAACACGAAAGTGATGCGTTAGATCATTCAACCATTAATATGAGCTGTAGAATGTGGGGAATGCCAGGCCTCCACCGTGGTTCGGATTCCACGTTAAACTGTAGGTCTTCCATTTCATCTCACAATCACCCTACCATTACACATTAGCGTAAGTGCGTATAACCCGAACGGGTAGTAAGACGCGGTGCTAATAATAATAATAATAATAATAATATGAGCTGTAAATGATTCCTTTTTCTTTGGAATTATTCGTATAAACAACGAATATGTAAATTTAGGGAAAAACCCGCTTTGATGGCCGCATGATCTAAGGCGTCAATCTCACAATAGAATGGGGTGTCAGTGACGGGGAGATCGAGGTTCGAATCTCGGTTATTTGTACTGACGGTGATTTCTTTAATGGTTTTTCACCATCCTTCCGTGAAAATGCGGGTACACTACCTACAATATAACCTTCCTCTTTATTAATCCATATTAGCGTAATTAGTACGTATGCGTATAAACCTGAACAGGTAGTAAAACACGATGCTAAAAAAAATGTGATAATTCTTAAGTGTTTACTTAAAAATAGGCTATATAAATTTGTAAAAATGTTAACATAAATATTGATGTTTATGAAATTAGGCAGTTCAATTATTGAAGCGTTGGCAAATATAAACAAAAGTTATATTTTTAACAATATGTTTCTGACATGTTTTTCAAAATACAACACGCTTAGTTTGCCAAAAACACATTTTACAAAAAGTTCTATCCGAACCTTTATGAGAGAAAAGTAATCGAAAGAATTCTTGTGTAAAAAGTTTTTTCGAAGTTTTCCCTCCAAATAAATGAACGCCCACCCTCTGGACTCTTTTTACCATTTTCTTTCCCATTGCTCCTCTCCTTCCTTATTTTCTTTATGTTGCCCCAAAGTAACAAGTACTTTACTCTCTCGCCTTCTATCTAAATACCGCCACAGAGAAACTCAAAGAACCGCCATCTTTATTGCGTCATTTATAATTGTTGTTCAACTTGTGAATAACATTTTTTGAGGAAAAAGATGCTACAAGGGTGAGTTTTAATCAAGTTTTATATGCGTTAATTATCTTATCGACAGTTTCATTTCCCTTCATTTTGCACTCCACAAGAACTTTAATTCCTTCTCCCTCCGCCATATTATTGAAAGCATTTGTCCATTGAACAGTTATACCGAATAAAGAAGGGGGAAGCACGAAAGAAAAGAAAAAAAGAAATTGAATTTACTTTCTTTAGTTTTCCCCAAGATCAAAGTAATTAACGATAAGAAAATTGTCAATATTTATGAAGAAAGAATATTAAAAAAAAAAATTAAATTAAGGAATGGCAAAATGTCAACAGCATAAATTCCAAATTTCTTATAATATAACACTGGTAGGAAAAATAATCTGATGATTTTACCTTTAATTTTGATCATATTTTATCTTTACTAAAACAGTTAGCTCGCCTTTTCTGAAATAAAAAATATGTTGATTAAAAGCTGTTTTTGTTGTTATTTATTTATTTATACACAAAGTCTTTCTACCTATTGGGGGGGTTAATATAGTATATTTATAATAATAGGGTAGAAATGAGAAAGGTATAATCTATAATAAATGTACCCGCACTTCAAAGGGGATACTGGTAAAAAAACAATGATTAAAAAACCTTCTCAAACATCCAAACAGGATTGTTTTAACCCTGATTTTCCAATCATTGGCTGTCCAGAGTGTTGGATAAGGGACGTCTTAGACAAAGCGGTCGGCAAACTACAGCCCACGGGCCGAACCCGGCCGACCGACGGATTTTATTTGGCCAGTAAAATATTCAGCAAGTAAACAGTTGCGTTCATAAACATAGACTCATAACTAATTACAATATAAGTAAATGATATGAAATTAAAATATTTTGCTCGTTACTTTTTCTTATTCATTGATAGTCTAAGTTATAGAATATTATATAGTGCCAAGACAATGCTTCGGTGGTTGATATTTTATGCAACAATGTTAGTTATTATTATTATTATTAGCACCGCGTCTTACTAACCGTTCGGGTTATACGCACTTACGCTAATGTGTAATGGTAGGGTGATTGTGAGATGAAATGAAGGACCTACAGTTTAAAATGGAATCCGAACCACGGCGGAGGCCTGGCATTCCCCACATTCACAAGATGTCTTGTCAGAGGTGAAGGAAGGGTTTGGTAAACAGATAAATCTGCGCCGGGACCGAGGGTTGAACCCCGGCCTCCAGCATAGAAGTCTGACACCTTACCCCTAGACCACCAGGTCACCAACAATGTTGGTTAAATAAAGGAATATAATATTATCTTAAGGTGAGATGGATGTGAGTAAATGCCAGTGTTTTCGCAGTTTTTATGGCAAAACATTTATTTTTTTTTGTCTAAATAAATCGAATATTTCTCCAGTAGAAACATAAAGAGTGTGATTTTTTTTACGTGTTGATATTAACAGTTGTGGAATATCTGTCAAGGGTTTCCTGAAATTTAACAACTTTACCATCTAATGCCGCTATGCTTATGATGTATTTTCAAGGACTGTTGATTGCAAACTGCAAAAAATTGGCATTTTATCGCGTCCCCTTTCACCCTAAGTTAAAAATGGATAATATTTGCTATTCACACTGCAATGGTAATGATACAAATATAACAGCACAACTTTATAGGATTTTACAGCTAAAAATTCTCATTCGTGCGGTGTTAAAAATTGTAACAAATACATTTTAATTTTAATAAATGTTAAATGGATTGCTAAATTATTTCAATTAATATTCATATCCAGTCATTGATAGTTCTGGGTAATAATGTGAAAAAAAAAATCAATACTTTACTAATATCGATATTTTCATTTCGATACTAGTATTTTTCACTCGATACTTTTTTTCTGAAACTTTTACTGATATTAGTACTCAACTCCCGTAACGGATCGGTTTCGAAAGAAACAACTTTCTTGATATTATTATTATTATTAGCATCGCATCTTACTACTGGTTCGGTTTATACGCACTTATGCTAATGTGTGATGGAATGGAGGACCTACAGTTTAACGTGGAATCCAAACCACGGCGGAGGCCTGGCATTCCACACATTCACAAGTTGTGATTAATACACGTCTTTTCGGAGGTGAAGGAAGGGTTTGGCAATCGGATAAGCCTGTGCCGGGACCGAGGATTGAACCCCGGACCTCCAGCACAGAAGTCTGACCCCTTACCCCTAGACCACCAGGTCACCCCAACTTTCTTGTTATCTTCACTCATGCTTGGATTAAATGTTTACTATGGTTAAAAATGGGTATAAAATTGATTGAAAAAATATATTACTAATCATATTTAGCTATTAAATAAATTTCCAACAGCTAAATTTTCATAGACATTTTGAGAGCTGGTATGGTAAAACCTTTTGTAATATCGATTATACAATACTATCTATCATACTTTTCAATTTCACATATCATAGACGCGATGGACTTAAATATACTTAAATATAGTTAAATAATGATAATTTTTAATGTTTAAATAAATATGAAAGTACAATTATTATTAGTATGCAAAAGTTGAAATTATTTCTTGATAAACAATAAATTTTTCCTAGAGTAAAATGTCAATAAAAATACTTACTTTTATCGATACTTTTCTTTCTATACTAGTAAGGTATCGATATTTTTCTTCCGATACTTTAAATGAATACAGTATCGATACTTTTCTGTCGATACCACATCCCAGGCTCTCGACGTAGCTCTGACACGCAGAAACGTCACTTGAGCTACTTTCACGTAGTCATACATCAAACCACGTGATCCAAAGCAGATTTGTTTTAATTTATTTTTTTAAGATATTTTATCAATAAATATAAAATAATAATACCAATATAGTAAAATGTTATAATGCTGACCACAATAAATCTGTTAGTATTTACTAAAACGCCCTTATTATGAAAATTGACACAGACACCGACGGCTATAATTACTTATGTTAAATTGTTATTTTTTAGTAGGTTTCCCCCTCCATGATTTCCGTTGGGGCTACTCGTTTTTTAACCACGCCTATAAGGTAAGGATAAGGAAAGTATGGTTTAAAGTGTACTCCACATTCTCATGGAGGGGACGTGAGAAACTTTTTAGGGTGAAAAAGAACCCAAATCACTCAGCCTGGGTTCTTACCAAAACCTTCCAGGTACCATAAAACTGTACAAAACGTGACCGACGCCTTAGTCCAAGTAATCCATCGGTACGAGTTTCGGTACTGTTCATTGACTAAACCTACCGGAAACTTGAAACACTAGCTCTTATATTAGATTCATTAGATTACCTAAAAAGAGAACATAATGTCCACAAGGATGACTTTCTTTTGCCGACTTTCTTTTAACGCAATTAAAAACTCACCCTTTTTCTTCCTTTACTCCTATTTTCCTCTTCTCGACATTTTGTGTGTAGTTTTTTTTTAAACACACTCGTCTAATTTCCCTTTGCCTTAAAAATGTAGCACCTACCTCCTGTCTCAATTAAAAAACACACAAAGGGGGTGGGAAACTCGAAGTATAAAGAAGTGAAAACATGGAGCGAGGGAGTAAGGGTAAGGGATTAATGTTTCGGCAGAGATTTCAATAAAATCTCAATACCCTCCTAGTTATGATGAGTTCGACACCTTAGAACAGTGTTTAGATTCAGTGCCTTTTTGATGAACAGCATCTTCATAGGAAGTGGAATTTTAGAAAATACAAAATCATTTTTTTACGATAAACATCGATAACATTATACTATTTTAATGGTGTTATTTTATAGGTAGTGATAACATATTTTAAGTTACAGGTTCAGGTCACATGATCTGACGTATGAACACGTGAAAGTAGATCTAGCTGCGACATAAGGCACATTCTTTGTAAATTGGACTGTTGGTATCCTGGGCTCGAACCTTGTTAAATGTACAAATAAAACTTTGAAATTTTGTTTGTTAATTTCCACATAGTGGTAAGTTAACGGTCATGGAATGGCTGTTGTACTTTTCCTATAATGAAGTTAATCTTGATTTAATTTATTTTTTCTATCGCATCTTGGTATAGGCCTACCCCAATTTTTATAAGAGGCTCACTTTTAAACTCTTAATAAAATAACTTTCGCGGTCAGAATTTATACAATTTTACTGTATTATTTGCGTTATTTTATAGTTATTCATAATAGCTATCGAGATTGACAGCTTCAGACCAAATAACTTGAAGTATGAATACATGAAATTAGTTCTAGTAACCTATATAAACCCCCCTCGATGGCGTAGTTAGCTAACGCGCTTGTTTCGTGCAAGATAGACTGCCGATGACGGGAAGACCGAGGTTTGAATCTCAGTCGGGTAAACTAAGGACGATTTTCCTAAGTTGTTTTCCACGCAAATGCGGGTTCACTTACTCTAAATTCAACTGTCCCGATTCCTAACCCATTAGAGTAATTAGTATTTAAGCGTATAGCCCGAACGGGTAGTAAGAAGTGGTGCTGAATAAATATATAACTTGTATAGCTGTCAAATAATGGATTATCTCTGAAGTACACCGAGTTTGGCTCATAGGTAGCCTATAATACTAACTCCGCAAAAGTAATAGAGAAGGGGAAAGTAGCATATTAGTGGTAATATATACATATTTTCGTGGAGGGAGAGTGGAAAATCATATAGTAAAAAACAATTACTCTCAATTTACCAGACAGGGATTCAAGCCCCGACCTTCCAGCCAACGGCAATCCAGTACATGAAAGAGACATGTTAGACAATGCGATTACCAATACGCGTGAATCCAGTTATTTTTATACATTTTTGTTGGCACATTTTAGAAAAATCTTACTGACAAATTAACTTAAAAAAGGGGGGGGGGGAAAGGGACTGTTTAGAGTAAATACTCCCACATTAGTGTGGAGAGAGTATGGAAAAAAATGGTGAGAAAAATAATTAGGAAAACCATAGGCATTACATGTGATTGTGATTTGAGCATCAACATTTACATAAACGGAAATCGAGTTAAACTACTTTGAACCTCTTGGCCCCCCTTTTTGGTTCTAGTTATTTGAGTTTATTTTGGGGCGTTGGTCACGTGTAAAGCTATTAGAGCTTGGGATCACAAATACAATGCATTTATAATCACTTGCACTTCACCTGACTTCACACCGGCCTAGTACTGAAAGCGCACAAGCAGAGTTTGTGTACCGGCCTTAAAGTATATCAGAAGCACATCATTGTTTGTAGTCTCTGAGAAACATATGGCAACACCGCTTATTGGTTCGTTCACAAACAACACATCTATATTTCAATTGGGTGACCTGGTGGTCTAGAGGTAAGGTTTCAAGACTTCTGTACTGGCGGCCGGGGTTCAATCCTCGGTCCCGGCACAGATTTATCTGATTACCAAACCCTTCCTTCACCTCTGACAAGACATCTTGTGAATGTGGGGAATTCCAGGCCTCCACCGTGGTTCGGATTCCACGTTAAACTGTAGGTCCTCCATTTCAGCTCACAATCACCCTACCATTACACATTAGCGTAAGTGCGTATAACCCGAACGGGTAGTAAGACGCGGTGCTAATAATAATATATTTCAATTAGAGTTGTATTGTATTTGCATCCTTACATAACCTAACCTTGTAGTTGTATTAGTGCATTGTAATTATTTTAAGAGGTTAGCTCACAACATAGGTTCCCACTCTCATTTTTTTTTTTACAAAAAAGTACACCGGGAGATCTCGTATTTAACTGTTTACACTAATATTATGAACATTCATTATCAAGTTAAATTTTACAAGCATAAGAGTCGGTGGAGGGGTCCGAGCACCTGGTGCTTATTTTGTTTGAGCCTTTGGCTAACGTCCTTTATTTAGATTTGAAAACAATTAGCAACCCTAATTAACTGATGCTATTTTATACTGTGATAAACAAATACAAATAATATTCTAAAATTGCCTGACGAAGCCCGAAATGACCATAATGGGGCCCAAGGACTTCTCGGAGAATAGTTTAAAAAGCGCCAGTTTTACTGCCATGTTGCCATTCAGTTTTGTTAGCTTGTGCGATTTTGAATAGAGGTCTAGGTGCGTTTATGAACCATAGCTTCGTGAGCTTTAGATGTTCTACGCTCCCACCACAATAATAACCAAGGAACTTTGACCCCGTCAGAATTCTAACCAACAAAATATGAGAAGGTCGATAAACAATTGAAGGTCCCATCATGAGAACTGGAGCTCAGTTCAGATTTATCCGAAAAGTTTTTACAAGCACAATAAGCTCGAAATATGTGTGTTAGATTGTTATTTCAAACAACTAATTAGTTTTTTTTTAAATACATGAGACAACACACTAGTATATAGGGCTACGTTTTCATAAAGTATTATTATATTAGATTGTGACAAAATTTTCAAAAATCAGTCATTAGTGGATTAACCTCAAATCAATTTTTTTAAAATATGGATACATTTTATTTGTATTGTCAAATATTCTCCTGAATACCATTTTAACAAAATATTACAGCCCACTTTTAAAAGTTAAAATTAAATGATATTACACAATCACACTAACTTTTTCATATTATGTATTATGGATCCTAAGAAAATTTTCAAAAGTACGTTTTCAGTAAACTATCTTTAAATAAGTTTTAATCACAATAAAAAATTACAAAAAAAACTTTAAAACATATTGTTCAAATATTAAGAAAAATTAACCAAATTTTCAAAAATTATTTGTAAAAAATAAAAATTGTCCCAAGTAGCCAGTTTAAACAATATCAGTATAGATATTTAAAACATATTTAAAATTTACAAAAATTAGTTTCAATTAAACTACTCTCACAAGATTAGTATAGGCTAGTTAGAGTGGGGATTTTTTTTTAAACACGTCTTACTAACCGTTCGGGCTATACGCTCAAATACTAATTACGCTGATGGGTTATGAATTGGAAAGGTTGAATTAAGATAAGTTGAAACCGCATTTGAGTGGAGGGAGGGTGGAAGGATATTTAGGGAAAGCCACTTCCAGTTCACCAGAGCAAGTTTCGAACCTCGATCTCCTCATCCTCGGCAGTTTGGCGCAACATGAATCTAGTGCATTAGCCAACTACGCCACCGTGGCGTATATTTAATTACAGTGTTATTTGGGAGATTAACCGCTCCCTAAATGTCCATTTTAAACAAAATCACACAACCAACTTAAAAATAGTCAACAAACCTTTAAAATCAGTCATTAGATAACTACTCTCTGATGAATTTTTACCTCAAAAACAAATAAACTGTCATTTTTAATGTCAAACACTCCCAAGGTATCCATCTAGAACTAAACACAACCATTTTTAATTAATTTCAAGTTTTTGAAAAAATCTGTCTTCAGTAGGCCTAAATTACACTTAGATAAGTTTATACGCTCCAAAAATATACCATGGTATTTTTCATGTCTGACACTCTCAAATTACTCACATGAAACCAAGTCGTTAGAACGATTTTTTAAATATTTCAAGTTTTTTTAAACTCAGTCATAAGTAAACCATTCATAAACAAGCTTTTACCACCAAAACAGATATACATTATTATTTGTCATAACACACAATTTCCAGATATAAATTTTGAACCAAATTGTTAAAGCTCTTTTCAAAATATTTTGAAATCTTAAAAATTTCCCTTTAGCTAATTTTTTCCTAAAAACCAACTGTAAAATGCTATTGTTCATGTCAAACAAATCATAAATAGGCAATTTAAACAAAATCGTTTCCATTTTCGAAAAATGTGTACTTAAAAAACTCAGCTTACTACCCTTAGTTGAAAGACTAGAGTAAAAAAAGAAAGTGGTATAGCCCTATATAATCTAAATATCAAGATTGAACAAAATCCATCCAACCAATTTGGATCCATGGTCAGAAACAGACAGACAAACGTAAACATTCATCATAATCTTTATATAGATTTTATTTCACTATTGCAATACTTTTCTTTTGATATGAAGTGAAAAAACTCTTATCAGTATGCCCTTGAATAAGTTCCCCTCCCCTCCGACCCCTCTAAAAAAGAGTGGCAATTATTTTTGAAATATTTTGAATATTTAAATATCAATAATCATTAAACTACCCTTGATTTGAGTGAAAATAAAAGTAAAAAAAGACCCGCCTCGGTGGCGTAGTTAGCTAACACGCTACTTTCGTGTTGAGCTAGAATGGCGAGGACGGGGAGATCGAGGTTCGAATCTAGGTCGGGGGAACTGGTTTTTTTTTCCAAATTTTTTCCACTTTCCCTCCACGTAAATGCGGGTTAAAGTCCTCTAAATTCAACCTTATCAATTCCTAACCCATTTAGCTTAATTAGTACTTAAGCGAATAACCCTTACTGGTAGTTGGTAGATGCGGTGCTTAAAACAATAATAAAAAGAACAGCTATAAACTAATAACACTCTAAATACTAATTTTGAACATTCTCAATGACTCTGTTTTCGCTAAAGCTTAGATACAGTTAAATGGGACAAACAGGTTATATTGAGTGCGGGGGTATTTAAAATAACAATTTACATCCTAATCTAGAAGTTGAAATTGTTCATGATTACAATATTTTCTATACATTAGAAAGTTAAAAAAAATAACTTTTTCTAAAAGTCATTTATAAAACAACGTCATAACTTGTCATAAAATTGGAGGGGAGGGGGAGTATAAAATCATCCTTGTAATACAACACAATGCATGCAAATTATTATCTGATGTCGGATCAGCAGTGAATCATGATTTAGAAAGCCCGAAGTGTACCAAAAGGCCATTATTACTTTGTAACAAATCTTTTGAATCCGTCAATATCTTGAGGGACTTGGTTTAAAATGGAACATGTTTTGAATGTTCATTTGCATATACAGTCACGGGGGGGGAGGTTGCGAGAAGGGAGGGTGGGGAGGGGGGAGTGTGAATGTTATTTCACGGAGAGGGGTGAAGGTAGGGGAAGAAGGTTCAATTGGGTTCCACCAGTAAAAGTAAATTACTCTGTCAAAGGAGTTGATTTCATGTCACAGAACATTCAACCAAATAGGAGTTACAGACCCGTTTTCAAAATAAGAGCCTTATTTGACATAGAGAAAGTTACCGGTTTACTTTAATGTATTCATACGTTATGGTATGTGTTCTGGAACTGTCACTTTTGTTATGTATTATCAATACCTAAAAAACAATACTTTTATTATTAGCACCGCGTCTTACTACCCACTCGGGCTAAACGCACTTACGATAATGTGTAATGATAGGTTGATTGTGAGATGAAATGGAAGACCTACAGTTTAACGTGGAATCCAAACTACGGTGGAGGCCTGACATTTCACACATTCACAAGTTGTGATTAAATAACAAGAAAAAAATAGTGAAATGTTTTCAATGTTTCCAACACTTTAGCTCAATCGATAGCGTGTCTGTCTTCTGGGCTAAGGGTCTCTGGTTGGATTCCAGGTATGGTTGAAAAATGTATCATTGCTGAAATGTGGATTTCCTCTTTCACAGTGATGAAATAACGGTCGGGGGCTGGGTGTTGTACCGGTGATAGATTTAAGTTAGTTTAAGTCGTGTGCTGTTATCAGTCGGTCCAGTAAGTCCACGTTAAATATTTTATTTTAAAGTATCATTGTTGACAGTAAAAAAGTATATTTTATAAAAGGCTCTTTCTCTAAAAAGCGGACTGTGTTTAGATGATGCTTGTCACCAGACTTTGCATATTGGGGAGGTTTTTTTTGCATTAATACTTTTTTTAAACACAATAAAACCATTTTATAATATTAAAAAAACAGATCAAAATTGAAAACATATTTTTAAATAGAAAATTACTATTAAGCTTATTCCAATATCAGTGTTGTTAATTGAATAGTGTATAAAATCTCAATCCTATACGTTTTCCGATTAGATCGTAATCTTATATCTTATTTCACGGTTAATAGATCGTGAGATGGGCTTTTAACACCCGCATTAACAGAGTATCGTTTTACTGAACTTCGATCTAATGTTAAATAATTTTTAAAGAAACAAATTAATTTCTTACTAAACTTTGTTTTTTAAAAAAAAGAGAAAAAAAAATTATTTAAAAATCATCTTACAATAGCTTATGCTCCATTCTTTAGTCTTTCTAAAGAGCTAGTTTCGAATAGTTTTCGGTTTTGGTCTTTGTAACTGCCTACATTTTTTTTATAAGGAGCAGTTATTGGTAAAACAAAGGGATTTTTTTTGTAAAATACCTTGTTAAAATGTAACAAGTACAATAAACCACGTGATCTCGCCAAAATTGGTTTCCTCCAAATATTGGTTCTTCTCTTGATGCTTTGGGGACGGTACACAAAATATCGCGCATTTGCACAATTTGGTTTTTCCGAACAAGATATTCCTAATTTATAATATATTTTACATTGTGAAATTAGACGACCCATTGAGTAGAAGAAAATCAAAATATAAATAAAAGAAACTCACCTAAGTCAGAGGTCACCTGTCGGCCATATTTCTTCTGTTGCATAGCTAGAAAATCGTTTCAGCTCACCAAAACACGTGGTAAATCTCAAATAATAATTACCATTTATAAACACACGCAATAATCTACTACAATAAACACGTGTCACCCACTATTTTTTTTACAACAAACCCAACTTTTATAAATGAAACTCAAATGTGTCTGTTTTTTGTTTGAATAGAATTGATCCACTTGTAAAAAAATCACACTCAGTGAGCTCACGCCAATATCCATGCCGACTAAACAGCTTGCACCTGCCACAAACACGTGAAAAAGTTTGATGACGTCACAAATCTAAGACCAAATGAATATATAAAATAGTTGCTAAGATACTTATCCACTTAACAAATCAAAATCTAATATAATATATATAAAAACTATTATAAACTTAGCGAACTAGCTTAACCTAACCTTTAATGTGTTAATATTTAGAAAAAAATTGATCAGATAAACAATTTAATGTTTATATGAAAATGACATCATAAAAGTAAGTAACGCAAAGGATCATGGAACAACGCAATATGACGTCATGAACCGCGAGAATTTGCTTCGAAAGGAAATTTGTACTTGGATGAACCAAATGGTCTACACTCGCCAATGTTTTGGTTAAGTTCTGGTATTATTTATTCTTCAGACACACTATTATCATCAAAGTCATTCATTACCCAAACATCGTCAATTTTATGTATATAGATTCAATTAGAATTACTTCATTTTATTGTTTTGATTTTAACTCGGCGATTGTCATTACTTTGAAAACCAACCGTTGAAGTCATTATGAAAACTGCATGTATACATGTTTACAGACCATGGTCTAATTTAAAATGGATTTGGACATAATGTGATATCTAAAGGTAAAAAAATAGTTCAACATATTTCCGATAGTCGGGGGTAAGCGCTATTAAAGTATGTTAGACGCTTAAAAAATAGTTTACGTTACCGTTGAAAAGTTGACTTGAACTTGAAATTACGTCACGTGACTAAGAGTTTAAAACAAATAATAGGTAAATAAGCACAATACTTACCGTCAGGAATATGATAAAATTGTTACTAGCACGAATATATCAACGGTTTACTTTAGACGCCACATCTCGTATTTATCCTCCCTGACTTGTCAATTATTGGGACGAGGAAAAAAAAAAATTAAATACAAATCTAGCTTTGTACTTTTTTTGTATTTAGGAACCACGTCTTAATACCTGTTCGAAATATCCGCATATTTAAATTAAAAGTGCACAAACGTGCTTAAATTACTTTTAACGTTTTATTATTTTTGGGGGGGAAACCATTTGAACTCAAAAAAACTTTTATTTTAAGATAAATATTATTGGGATAGTTCTCTAATAATTTCATGTAATGAAAAAATGCTACCATATTTATGATGAATGTAATGTTGTTTATCACCTCGTCTCCCAATCCTCTTGGGTTGTACCCATATATTTATTGTGCTTTGTTAGGGATGAGTAAGGCTAAATTTAGAAGAAACTTAACAGAGTTTGGTTTGAGGTTGAATGGAAAACCAATGAGGAAACACCTTCCTCATTCCACCCAACCGGAATCCTACGGGATCTACTTCTTAGCCCACGTACACATCGATGTAGATGGTACTAGATGCGACTCTTTTTTTTTCGGGAGTCTTATTAACACAAGCAAACTATGATATGAGGACTTAGAGTGGAGACTTTGACCTCACCAGGATTCATTCTAACAAATTATCTCAGTTGAGATCCGTCCAGTGTTTGAAGCCATATATACGTATCTTGCACACAGCAGAGAGTATGAGAATCCGGGTCATTGGGTATGTGGTCTAAATGGTAAGTTCATTAAGTCCAATTTTCCAGCGACTGTGAGGTCTGGATTTCTATTCCGGTTGGGTGTACTTTGGATATTTTTTTCTAAAAGATTTTCCCCGTTCGATCTACATTAATTCGGGTACTTTTGTTAGAGATTCTACCTTCCTCATCCCCAACACATTAGCCTAATTAAAACGAAAGTATATCCCGAAAGGGTAGCAAAGCGCAGGAGGGGAAAAAAGGGAAAATTCTGGTCTCAAAACAAAGACAGATAATTTCAAGTGTATACATGATACAGACAACAGGGTGTTATTATCAGGTGTTCTGTTTTTCGACAGGTCCGTTGGCCTTGTCTAAATAATACCTTTCTGCATGTCCTATAAGCAGCTTCCTATTTATTTTTCATATCAAGAGTAAGTATTGATATTGTGGAAAAATTAATATTAAGCTTATGAGGAATTTTAACGTTTTATGTGAATAAGAACCCAAAAAATGTGAGTTTTACAAGTCTGTCCGTCCTCAAGTTTGTCATTCTGTTCCTGACCACAAATATCCAAAACGGTATGATGGAGATTTTGTTCAAACTTGATATTTAGATATTATAAGACGGAATGCATTTTTATTTGACCCCAACTCTCAAATTATCGGTAGTTTACTAGTGAGTGATTTTTCTGAATTCTAAATTTTTGAAAATCTCTAACTATTTGGTTTGAAATGCATAATAGGATATGTTTGATATAACAAATAGCAATGTTTAATTGGTTTATGGGCAAAACTCTATGAAGGTTTTCTTAATGATGATAAATCTTTGAACATTTGAAATATATCGAAAATAACTTTAACAATTTTGTTTTAAATGTATATCTGGGGATTTCGTGATATGATAAATAAGACTGTATACTTGTTTTTGGGCTTAAAACACATTAATGGGTAGCAGGGTGATTGATACCCATAGAAGATTACTCATGATTATTTTTTCAAAATCTTGAAATATTTTTAAAATGGCTCTAAAGATTTAGTTTCAAATGGGTATCTAGGTAATGTTTGACAAGACAAATATCAATGTATATTTATTTTTGGGGAAGAAACCCGGTTATGAGTAGTTTACTGATGATTGAATTTTCAAAAAACCTGATATATTATAAAAATCGTCCTAATGATTTGGTTTCATAAGGGTAAGTTTAGAGTGTTTGATATTACTAATGCCAACGTATTCTTATTTTAGGAGTAAACATTAATTTATGGGTAGTTTATTGAGGACAAATTTTTCAAAAACTTGAAACATTTTTTAAATAGCCTTAATGATTTGGTTCCAAATGGTTTTTGGGACGGTTATACATTATTAAAAAAAACTGTGATATACCTTTTTTTTAGGAATAAAATCTTATTTACGGAAAGTTTACTGATGATTGGTTTTTTTAAATTTTAAAAATCAAAAATTATTAAAACGGCTTGCATCCATATAGGATGTTATTATTAGAACCGCGTCTTACTACCCGTTCTGGCTAAACACACTTACGCTAATGTGTAATGGTAGGATGATTGTGAAATGAGATGGAGGACCTACAGTTTAACGTGGGATCCGAACCACGGTGGAGGCCTGGCATTCCACACATTCACAAGTTGTGATTAATACACGTCTTGACAGAGGTGAAGGGATGGTTTGGTAAGCAGATAAATCTGTGCCGGGACCAAGGATTGAACCCCGGACCCCCAGCACAGAAGTCTGAAACCTTGCCCCTAGACCACCACATCCCTATGTCCATATATGAATATGAATCTTGTGATTGTTTGATATGACAAATAGCACAGTATAGTGGTTTTTGGGATAAAACCTTAACCATAGGTAGTTTACTAATGACTCATTTGTCAAAAACTGTATATACTTTTTAATAGCCCTAGTGATTTGGTTCCAAAGTGTTACCTTGATAGTGTTTGTCATAACGAATTGCACTCTATAGTGGGTATTTATTAAAAATTCGTTTAAGGGCAGTTAACAAAAAATGTATTTTTTTAAATTTTGAAATAATTTTAAAATTATCTCAATTATTTGGTTAATAAATTGGTTTATTAGTAGTTTTTTACATTACAAATAACAGTCTTTTTAAGGTAAGACTTTTTTGAGAGTGGTTTTCTGAGGAATATTATTTTAAAAGGGGTTCTAATGATTTTGTTTAAAATAAATATCTAACGCTTCAAGGGCCAAATGGTCTAAGGCCTGACTCTGGTGTTAAACAGACCTTAATGATAGGGATATTGGTGTTTAAATCCCTGTCGGATATATTGAAGATGTGTTTTTCTAAATGGTTTCCCACTCTCCTTCCACTCAAATGTTGGGCGATCACCTATAAAATGCTTCCTTCCTCATCCCTACCCCATTAGAGTTCATATATGAGTATATCCTGAACAGTTAGTGAGACAAGGTTAAAATTTTGAGGAATTGTGCTCCCATTTTCATGGAAAGTAAAAGAAAAACCAATTGAGGGAAATAAAGTCTAGCACCGCACCGACAACCCCGACAAGATGAGTTTAACACGTTGATCCACCATACCATCGATGTGGTTCCAAACCTAGTAAAGGGTTTAAATCTAGTATGCTTGGTTTTAAGAATGTGTTTATGATTATTAAAAAAAATTAAAATGTTTCACAGACATCAAATAGTTTAAGAATATCTTCTATACGTGTGTCACTGCTTCGATTCTAGGCTGTAAATTGTACACCTTTATGTAAAAAGGGCGAGGAGGGCACAGTTTCACATTAACGCGCGTACATTCCTTGACATTGATTCAAATACGACTGCATAAAAGCCACAATGCTTAGCGTAGGTAAAGTAACTTATAAAAACACCCATACACTGTTCACATACATGAACATACTATATATTTATGTGTGTATGTGAATATGTGTCAATAGAACATATATATAACCCACTTCGATGACTGAATGGTCTAAGGAGTCACTCTCGCAAAAGTCCTGACCACCTATGACAGGGAGATGGTGGTTCGAATCTCGGCCGGATGTATTGAGGCTATTTTTTCTTAAATGGTTTTCCATTCCTCAAGGATATTGGGGTGCAATCCTACTAAAGTCAACCTTCCTTAAGCCTAGCATGCTAAATTAATTATTACATTTGCGAATAACTCGAACTGGTAATGAGAAGTAATGACAAAATAGAATCATATATATAATAAATATAATTACTCGCTTAATTAAATAAAACAATACTTGTTTTAGGTTTAAATTTGACGTATCAAACTGAATATCAAGCACATAATTTCTTCATGAGGAAAAATATGTATTCAGGATACGACTGTAAAGATTCTAAAGGTAGAACAAGAGTTGAAGAAGGAAGACTCAATATCCCAAGAAAGCAAGCCCTACAACTTCCTCCGAGGAAATTGGCCGAAATATGACTAACATAAACGAACCAAGAAATAAAAAAAAGGGTGTGATCAGAAGGGTGGGGGGAAAAAAATGGAAGGAAAAGATTAAATAGGTGGTAATAAAAGATAACTGGAGAACAGAGAGCGGATATACAAGGGGAAAGGAGGGGTAAAATTGAAGAAATGTGCGTGAGGAAATGGAGAGGGCTTCGGAAAAAAATGGTGCAGAAAAATATGAGAATTTGCTATAGAGGTGTGAGACGGATATATATTGAGCTTTTATGGGAGAAAAAAAGAGTGGGTGATGAAGTAAAAACTAACTTGGTTATTACACACAAGAAGAAACTTTAATGAATACTATCTTTTTAAAAAATTAGTACAAGGTAAATTCTAAGTAAAAGTTAAACATCTTTACAAAATAATAAAATCACGAGCTACTACAAAAATAAATATTTAAATCATTATTTTGTAAGGCAATGTTATTATTATTAATCTTAGCACCGCGTCTTACTACCCGTTCGGGCTATACGCACGTACGCTAATGTGTAATGGAAGGGTGATTGTGAGATGAAATGTAGGACCTACAGCTTAACATGGAATCCGAACCACGGTGGAGGCCTGGCACTCCTCACATTAACAAGATGTCTTGTAAGAGGTGGAGGAAGGGTTTGGTAATCATATAAATCTGTGCCGGGACCGAGGATTGAACCCCGGCCGCCAGCACAGAAGTCCGACACCTTACCCCTTGACCGCCAGGTCACCGATTTTAAGGCAATGTTAAGTGATAGTGAATGCACAGTTTTCGAACACGATTAAAATAACTTAAAGTTAAGGACTTATTTATTGTTAATGCTTGCCTAAAGATACGGAGTTAAGGAGTGTGTTTATATTTTATAAATCTAGAATGCAAGACCATTAATTAATAGGATATGTAACCTGCTTCGGTGGCCGCATGGTCTAAGACATCATTCTCACAGTAGACTAGACAGCCGGTGACGTATTGAGAAAGGTTCGAGTCTCGGTCGGATGTATTAAAGGGTTTATTCCAAGATAGTTTTTCACTCTCCCTTTATGCAAGTGCAGATACACTTCTTCTAAATATAATCTTTCTCATCCCTAAATACACTAGCGTATTTAGTAAATAAGCGCATCATCCCAGTTTAAAAAAAATATCTGTAAAAAATTCCTTTAGGGAGGATGGAAAACCAATATGTGATAAACATAAGTAGTAGACAATTAATTTGATATTTAATTGTTTGAATATTATTTATATTAATCTAAGGTAATACTACGTTAATTAAAAAATTTGCATTTTTTTTCAATAAAACGAAAGGAAAATTTTAAAATTGTAATTTTTGTTCAAGGAAACCTGGTTTGTTTCCGGGCTGAGAAATGCATATTTATATTATTTTACGAAAACATCCCACTGTCCAAATAGTAAACGTCTAAGTGTTAGTACGGGTAGTTGCACTCGAAATATTATGTCGTAGGTTATGTTAGTTTGTAAGTCGTGTACTTACATAATCAATGTGTTTATAAAGTTCACCATGCATATCCCTTGCTAAAAGAAATTAGGTTTCACTGTATTTTAATTGGAGAGAAAGTTATCTTGGTCTTCATTAAACTTCGGTTACTCCTTGATTTTGTTATTTTCAAATTAAGAGAAGTTTTAGCCTCCTCAGGGATACCTCTCAATCTTTGTGTCCCTTCGAGATTACCAACCCCTTGCAACATCTTAAAGACAAGACAGCCCGCTCCATTACCAATGTCCACCCCAAAAGACTTCTCCATCTTCGTAATGTCAGCGTGGCTGGCATAACAAAACTCTCGCGAGATCTCGTGGAATATAGCACACTCCCTCTTGTAGTGCCTCGCAATACTCTCGTGAAATATCGTATTTTACAAGACCTTCTCTCTTCCAACGCCTCGGGTAAGAGAGGAGACACTTACGAAGTGCAAAATAATAACCAAAATAATTTGAAATAACTCCAAAATCAATGTATATTATATTAAATTACCGGTATGGACTGGTACACAGAATAGACCATCAGGCCAGTGTAGTCTGGCTTTTTGATTAAAGGGGGTGGGGGGATTAGGTTCGAATCTCAGACAGAGATGTTTCTAGTTACATTCAACTTTAATATATAAAAAAAACAATTGCACTGCATTTTACTATCCGTTTGGGATTGTGTTAATTACGCTAATGATTTAGGGATTATAAAGGTTGAATTTTAAGGGAAGTGTAACAGCATTTGGCGTGGCAAGAAAGTGGAAAACTATTTAGGAATAAATACCCTTAGTACACCCAGCCGGGATTGAAACTACAATCTCACCTTCAACGGCAGTCTAGTCTATTGTGAGAGTGAGGACTTAGATCATTCGTCCACCAAAGCAGGTGGCTATATTTATTAAAAGAGCAATTATTGCAAACTATAAACTTATATTTTTATTGGATGTGTTAGTTTCTGAAAAGCTTATTACATCATCTGTAATTAATTTAACTGTCAAAGTATGCGGAATAAGCGTTAAGATCGTCTAGTATTGTTTGCCGGTGGTGGGAACGTCAGGGTTTGAATGCAGGCCTGAGGTGTTAAAGGTGTTATTTCCTAAATTGTTTACAACTCTCCCTCAATTAAAATATGGGTATAAATCCTCTAAATTCTACCTTCCTCATCCCTTCTCTAGTAGTGTAATTAAAAAAATGCTATTATTTTTATATTAATTTTATAATATAATTTAAATTTTATTCAAAATATGTATTTTCGTTTTTAACTTACTATTCCACGATTGGTTTTTAGTTATAAATGTGCAAGACTTTCTTTCAACTCGAATTATAGAAATTATACTGTTTACTTTTTCATTCAGATGTAGTACTATGTACTATGTACTGTTTGTAATGGCGTGTGAAATTTCAAAATTTTGAGACCAAAATCAAAATCGATGTGAAACATTTAGGAAGAAGAAAAAAACTTTCATTTATCACGAACTAATTTAAAATATTTCACTATATCTATATCCTAGATTAAATAAAATGAAAAGTTTTTTTCTGTGTAGAGCATTGTGCGAAATCTACTGCATTCAGATGTCCGAAATTTAAAAAAAAATATTAGTCCCTGTGCATGAATATGTTTACCTAAAGAACTTAGTTTTAAAATTTTGATTAGTTTTTTAACTAATTAAAACCCGGCTCGGAAGCAAAGCAATACTAATAAAAGGAAGAGTTTTTCTGCCATGAGCATTGAGTGATATATTATACCGCATGCAGAGATTTAAAATTTTAAAAATTAGTAGTCCCTGTGCATCTTGAAGCCGAAGTTTTAGAATCTTAACTAGATTTTTGTAAATCTATTAAAACCGGTTCGGAACAAGGTCAAAGCAGGGCTTAGTGGAACCAACTTTGGGCCCTGTGCACACATCCGTTTTTTAAAAGTGTGGTGTCAGTGCAGCGCCGTAGTGGCAACTGAAAAATCAATACACACAATATGGTTAAATGACGCACAGTACTTATTTTGCCACCATCAGAAATTGATGTATATCGGAGAAAACGTGTAGTTTTTACTTTCTGGTGTATAAAATGTATATTTTGAAGAGAGAAAAAAATGTGATATTGGAGTCATCCGTTTACTGACTCAAGACTCATTGGTGGCAGATTTGTTACACCTTTTGCGGATTTAAGAGAAAATACAGATAAGTTATTTAATTACTTCCTAATGAGCAATCAATCATTTAATTAACTTGCTGGAAGAATTATTGACAAGATTATGTCCCAAGATACGTGGATGAGACTCACTCTACACTACTACTGGAAGTGTTAGCTGTAACTTAATTATTGACAAGATTATGTCCCAAGATACGTGGATGAGACTCACTCTACCTCCAGTGGAAGTGTTAGCTGTAACTCTTAGGTAAGTTAATTTTATAACAATTTTATTCTATATTTTCCAAACTAAATCTAGCTTGTAATTGTTTACTATACAAGTATGAACCAATAGGAAACTTATTATGAAAGTTTATATAATCTTTACACTTGGCACAAAGTATTTATTAAAATGTAAACTAGTTATGAAGAGAATATGAATTACAAATACATTATTTAATAATTGACCATCCTTGAATATGTCGAGGCAGTCAGGGTATAGATGGATATAGGTAGATGTGGTAGAAGAGGTAGATGGAGATACGGGTTGTAGATTCAGATCAGGGCTGGGTGCTTGGGGCAATTGAGCAGAATAAGGACGTGTTCGGTGTTCTGTTATTCTTGTAGAAGATAGGTGAGATGGAGTTTGAGGTAAATATTTTGAATAGTGAGGCGTTGAAAAATAGGGTACATGAGGAGATAGCTCATATGGATTTATGTTTGATGAATATCCAGTGTAGCCTTTCTGTGGAGGTAAATTAATTTATTAAGTATTTTTCTGAGACATTCTCATCCAGTTGATAATATTGAGTACTTCATAACAAAATTCCCACTTTTGATCTCCCGTGAAATCGCCCACATATGGAAAGATACATTCAAAAAACTATATGTCTGCATTTGGTATTTGCACTGTGGTTACAGTTGAAGAAAGATGTGGAGCCTTCATAAACTCTATCAGAGAAGAATCTACATAACATTTGCGTTTTCTTGAATTGTGGTCATAGCGAGGAGGCTGAATTTACTCTGATCCTCCTTCTGGTGTTGGAATATTTTCCTCCGATTGCTCTAGATCCTTTTTCTCGTCATTAACACCTAATCTGGAGTGTGTGTGTGTGTGTGTTGTGGCACCAGCTTGTTGTAAGAAAGATAACTGTCGAGCATAAATGTACCGTCTTCCTGAGTCAGCAGCCTGTCCAGATTTTGTTTATTTTCCTCAAACTTTTGAGAAAATTGTCCTTTATATTTCGCCACTTCTTGATTAATTTGTTGTCTAAAAAAGATAAAGTACCTTTCATCTTTATAAACGAACATATAATGTTTTCTTCTTTTATTACAGATATTTGGGCAGTGGATGCGTTCAGCTTGATCTGCAATGGACTTAAGGAATTGGGCACTCAACAATTGGAAACATTTTGAGAAGAGTTTGCTAAGCTATTTGGGAAACCTTAAAGCAAGAACCCTTTCCTGAATTGACAAAGAACGGCGGAAATAAGTTGATGAAGGGTTTCAAAAATGTTGCCAGTTTCCCAATTGTTTAGGTGCCAATGATGGCAAAATGTGAGAATTAGAAAACCAACGATGAGTGAGTTACTCTTTCACAACTATAAGAATTATTTTTCAGTTGTGTTGCTAGCAATTGCTGACGCGAATTACAAATTAATTTATATTGACGTTGGTGCTTTTGGAAAGGACTATTAACTGAATATTCCAAAAGGCCAGCCCCTCCTGGGAACTGTAGGCCCAAATATGCCCTACACGTTTATTGGTGATGAGGCGTTTACCCTTTCCCAAAATGTAATGAGGCCTTACAGTGGAGAATTTTTGTCATTCAAAAAAGGGATTTTCAACTACAGATTGTCTTGGGCTCACAGGAATGTAGAGACTACATTTGACATACTTTCAAATAAATGGAGACTTTTCCAAAAAAGCTAGATATACAAATTAGGATTTGCCATAATTTTAATAAAGACATGTTGTGCTCTCCACAATTTTATAAGAGCTAGAGACGGGGTAATCATTCAAGATGAATTGAATGTAGAAGGGTTTTTTGAGTTGGGACAAGACAACTCAGGACCCTCAAGGCCACCTATTCAGTCAACTCAAGCCAGAAACAGGTTGGCTGATTATTTTGTTTCTGATTTAGGCAGCGTCCCTTGGCAAACAAATTATATTTAAGGGCTTTTAGAGTTCAAACTATAGACTGAACATATTGTATAGACTTAACACATTCTACCAAGTACTTTAAATATAACCATTGTACCATATTGAACAATAAATATAATATATGATACAACAGAATCACACAATCTTTATATAATTGTGTATCACAGCTTCGAAGCCATTATAAAAAAGTTTAGAGTAAACTAACCTTAAAAAGTTTACTTATAAAAACAAATACATCATTATGTTAATCACCATTAACATTATTTATGTATAAATTTTAAACCAAATTGTTAAAATATGTTTAACGAATTTCACATGTTTAAAAAAAAAAATTTTTTGTGCCCACCCTAACATTATTGGAAATTTATAAAAATAAAAATGTATGCGTATTTATCATGAAACACTATTCCCAATACCCATTATGAACTCAACATTTAAGGTAAACTTCGAGAAATGTATATATTTCCTGAGTTGCCGTAAGTAAACTACTCTTAAATTATTTTATTTAAAAAAATAAACATAGATTATTATTTATCGTGTGAAATAGTTCCTCAATACCAATTTTGAACAAAATAGTTACAGCTAATTTAGAAAAAATATATTTTACAATAATAAGTCGTCATAAACCTGTTTTTACTCCACATTGTTATTTTTCATGTCAAGCAAGCATTCCCAAGCTAGCCATTTGTAACCAGATTTTTAGACCCATTTTTTAAATATATTAAGTTTTTGAAAAAAAGTCATCTGTAAATTACTCATAAACAAGTATTCACCCCAAAATAAGTTTACAGTGTTATTTTTTATACCACACTATATTCATATGTACATTTTAAATAAAATTATTGGAGCCATTTTATAAAAATGTTGAATTGGAAAAAAATCATTCATCAATAAGCTACCCTTAATTTGAGAGCTAGGGTCAAAATTAAAATTAAAATGTTCATACGTATAGCCCTATAAACTCTAAATATCAAGTTTGAACAAAATCAATCTAACAGCTTTGGATCCACGGCCAGGAACA
>CABFOV010000800.1:69314-156546 GCA_902141375.1 Timema poppense | reverse complement strand
ATCTGTGCCGGAACCGAGGATTGAACCCCGGCCACCAGCACAGAAGTCTGACACCTTACCCCTAGACCGCCAGGTCACCGACACCAGCCAGAGCTTAAACATCTATTTAAAGTTTGAAATCAAGAATATTTTCAGGGTCCTATTGAAAACCCAACCTCATGTTATCTAGTGCAATTTTGTGCTCCCATCCTAACTGGAATACAGTTAAAAGGGAAGGGGACAAGTCAAGTGTTTCTCACCTATTGGTTAGGAAGGGTCATTGTCCCCCCACCCCTCTTGCCACACATCCTCACAATCTGGACTGATTATAAAACCATGCTATTGCCACTAGGTGTGCGAGAGCCGAGCTTGGAAAGAAGACCCCGACAAACTAAGGAAGAAGCTGCAGCAATTGGAGAGACGAGTGATTGCAAAAGAAGCCAAAGTGGTGGAACTGAAACTTGTCCAAGACCGGGTAATACAAATTATAACCAGCTCTGGCAAATTTCTCAATGCAGGAGGCTCCCCACAGCAAAGGGTTTCAACATTTTTAAGGCATAGCAAACAAGAGAGAATTGATAATTTTTTTAAATCTTATTATTTTCTGGTAATTCAAACCATTTGTCCACAATCAATTGATAATTAGTAGTGCCTGGATTTAGATTGACATAAAATCTAAGAAATGTATATTTTTATGTGTTTAAAGTTAGACAAATATTTTGAGAAAAATAAATACAAATAAACTAAAATGTGCAATGACACACCGAGTGAAACACGTGTTTGTGATCCAAGACAAATGGTTCATTATATTTTTTTTAGGTGCACTATATTCTGAAATGTATCAGTCCAACATTTATTGATTACAGTATGGCTCTAATGTACACACTACATCATAAATAATCAATCATCAAGGTTTGTGTGTTACCTTTCAGAGTAAATCGAGTATTATTTCCTCTAACTTCTACTGTAAATAATAAAATGATCCAAAACAATGTTATTCTTTAATTTGAAAAATGACACCTGAACAGGAGAATTGAACTCTGTACCTTAGGCTTAGTATGTCAATGCTCTTACCACTAAGCTATCTAGGAGCAGTCATGTGCAGTGTCATTCATTACTCATATTTTAAGGCAAGGTCTATGATAGATGTGTGGAAATCTTCAGATAACGCAGCCATCTTCGAGTGGGGAGTGCTTAGTGCTGCCAATAGTACATTAACAATAATTGACAACTATTATAGTGTTACAATCTAAACAAACTATCCTAAGAGCCATTGCTAGATAAACATTGGGGAAAGCATAAGAATTTCAGATGAATCAATATTCTCCTAAATTTACTTATAAAATGGTAAAAAATATGTATGGAAGAACAAAATTTAGTAGACACTTGAGAGTAAAGCCTAGTTTGGTTATCAGTCATGTCAGTTAAACAAACTGTCATAGAGCTACCTTTACACAAATATTTCTTCGACAATAAAACTTCCTATCCACCTAATATTTATAGTGCACTTTATCCTGATATAATAAAAATGTTGCAGGTAGAGGGACTGATCCTCAAGCTTCAACAGGAACTCACCATTATGCAAGAAGCATGCCAGGGCACCATTCAAACCAGCTCACAACAAAAGAAAACAGAAGGTTTGTGTCGTCAAGCTAAAGCTTTAGTTTCTGAACTTGCCTTGGCCCACACATCTGTCAAACATCTGAAACTTGAGTCACGCTTAAAGCATGAAAAACTTGATCTTGTGAAGAAGCATCTAGATCAAGTGGTTGCTGATCATTCAAAATCATAGACCAACAACTTACATTCCTGACACACAGGAATGTGGGGAACTCAACCTACAACGACCATATGGGGCTAAAGATCCTTTCAAACCTGTGCCACCTGCATCAAACATATGCTTCTATAAATTACAAGGAGACAAATAAACAACATTATAGTATTCAGCGAAAAACAGTTCTTTATTTGTGATTTATCAATTTTATTAATAACTATAAGTATATATGGAAAAAGGCACAGTAAAGAATGATAGGAACAAAAATAACACTTCCTTTCACTCTTACTGGTATCTTTTTTCATATATACAATTATACCTCAAAAGTGAAAAGGAGGTTTTTCTTAAAGAGTTATATTAATAACTAGTAAAATTCCCCAGTCAGAAAAAAAACTATAATTTTTTTCTTTGACTTCTACTTGCTTTGTGATAAACTCAAGAACGATTAAAAGACTGGTAAAGAATTAAAAGATATATAAAAAAAAATTAATACAAGTTTTAAGGTGGTAAATGCCAGGTAACAATGTAATATTCAAAATCAACTTTGTGCAATTTTCTAGATAATTGATATATTTGGAAAAAGGAAAATTAATTCAGGCGAGTGTAGTGCTCCAACATTTATACTATACAATAGTGATTTTATTATGTATATATAAAACTGTACATACAAATGGCCTACAGGAACTTAAAACTTGTAGTCACTCACTCGCTGAATGTGAAAGGATATCAAAACAAAGCAATGAAGCTTAGAAGACAAAACTATACTTTTTTAAGAATTAAATATCAACTTTTTCTTTAATAAAAATCTTGATACATTGAGTTGAAAGCAGAAGTGGCCGTTTATTAGAGCACATACCGCTGTGGGGGGGAAAACGCGACATAAAATGAACAACTATTTATAACAAAGAATATGAATGAGGGAGTTGATCAATAAGAATAAAGATAAATATATAGTTAATTACACACAATTATACAAACAACTTTTCTGTACAAATGCACATTCGACCATTGTCGGTCAGGCAGGCTAGAAAAAATAACATTGCATACGAGTTGGACCGATGAAGAATATTGATACAAAAATATGAACTGAATTTACAATATCTGATGTGACCATCTAATTCGAATCTACTTAAAAAATTGCACACTGTAGTAAATCTCAGTGCAAAAATGACAGTTTTAAGTTAAAAGTTCATATCGAATAATATATTTTGTATACTTACAATTCCAAACAAATATAATTTCACCTTAGTAATTGATTCATACGTGTTATAAAAATTTACTATACCAATTGTCTAACCAACTACCCTCCATTTCAAATACTGTACACGATTTACATTACATGCTTTGGTTTTACTCCTCGAAATGTCTTTACAGTCCTTAGTTCACAACCACATAGTACAAAAAATAATTGCACAACTTTTTTTTTTTTAATTTCATTTATAATTTTTTTTTTTTCCTATGCACACTGAAAGTTAACAAGCACTTCAATTTGATAAAACATTATGCTACCAGTCTCTTTTCCTTCTAATCATTTTCTATATTCATACATTTTATTTCTCAAAAAATATTGTGGTCAACTCTCTCTCCATGTCATAACTATATTATACAAACATTTACATCCATATATAATATAACTGCCTGCCTGTATATCCAACGAGAAGTGCAGAACATATATAAAGTCTAGCCAGAACATAGATGGGAGTTTTGTACTTGTTGATCACATTATAATAACAGACGTTGAAACACAGACAGAGCCACCAGGTCCTCGGTACACATGAACCACTCATTTTGGAACTACCACCAACATTACAAGCACAACTAAACAAGGGACAGTTTTTAAAGAAATACAACACTAGATGGTTATTAAAAAGTTTATAGATTTAAACTTATTTTTCTCTTTACAATCTTAAAATTGAATGGCAGTTATCAAATATATAAAAGAAAACTATAGCCACCGTGTCTACCAATGTTAAAATAAAAATATTATCATTATATGTACTTCTAAACTTGGAAAATTCACTAAAACCGATTAGCAAAAACTAAGAGAGCGTTTGTTATATGGCAGTTTTGATAACTAATACAATATTGAAAACCAAAGATTTATTTAAATTTATATATTTTTTTAAAGTAAAACCTTTGAGGTAAAATTATATAAAAAGGTACTGGAAAAAGAGAGAAACACATCATACAGCAAGCACAGTTAAAATAGGAATATTATATCGTTCACATGTGACACTGCTGCCACTGAACAAAACAAGTAATAGTTTCCTCTTAAAGGAACTGTGCACTTCTCTTTCGATCCAAGTTATTCTATAAGAAGGATGTGATTCTATTTTTCCCTATTAGCAGCAATGTCTGATGAAAGTTATTTTCCCTTATTAACTGTACAAACCATTTTGTGTTTGACTTTCAATATGCTGCTTTCTTTTTTCACGCACCTTCCCTTTAAACAATAAATAATGTGAAAAAAAAAAGAGTTAAAAATACCTACTGCAGGTGTTTGATAAAAAAAATACTACAGTATAATCAAGATTTAAGGAACACTAGATTAAGTGAGGTAATTGAACCACAGATTATGTTTAGTTGTTATTGTTGGGAGTGGCAAAACTAATAATAATAATAAAAGCGATTTAATCTTGAAATCCTGAATGCATGATTGAAAACCTGAATCTAATATATGAAATATTCTCAAAGTCAAATCAAAGACAGAATATTTTATCTTAGTAGAATGATGCTTGAAAAAATTATTATATTGTTTTTACTTACATGATGTAATGCACTAAAATCACTTAAGAAATCTTTTATTGCACAAATCCTTGAAGTATTTCATTCAAATTTGATAAATCAAGTGATTACCAAAACATGCAATTAAATTATTTTAAATTTGTTCACATTAATATTTATTTTGCATAGTATATAATAACTCATAATGGCAATAATTGAAAATAAAGTCGGTATTTTATCTGTCAATATTTTTATTGGCAAAACTTTATAACTATCAAAGTAGGATTTTTTTTAACTTTTTAAATTCAAGAGAAAGTATTGTGATCATGATTGTTTTATGTTAATACGACCCAAAAAAGTGGATTTTACAATTCTGACTGTCTCTTGTCACGGATCCAAAACGGTTTGATGGATTTTGTTCATACTTGATGCGAGTCTGGGGTGTGTTTAACATGACCATGATAAATTAGGCTGTATACTTGTTTTGGCAAGGCTGGAGGGAAGAAGTTGGTTATGGGTGGTTTGTTAATGATGACCATGTTTTTTTATTTGAATAAGTTAATAAATGGCTTTAGTGATTTGGAGACTATTTTACATCAATAATAATGTATCTTTATTTATCTAAAATAGATTCATTTAAGGGTATTTTACTTACAACAAATTATAGAAACGTTGAATGTTTATGAAACTGACCTTGAAGATTGAATCCAAAATGAGAAGCTGTAAAGTTTTTCATGATTATTATTATTATTATTAGCATCGCGTCTTACTACCCGTTCGGGATATACGCACTTACGCTAATGTTTAATGGTAGGGTGATTGTGAGATGAAATGGAGGACCTACAGTTTAACGTGGGATCGGAACCACGGCGGAGGTCTGGCATTCCCCACATTCACAAGATGTCTTGTTAGAGGTGAAGGAAGGGTTTGGTAATCAGATAAATCTATGCCGGGACCTTTTCATGATAAATAAGAATATGTTTTTACTTTTACAAACAAATTATTTAAGGGTATTTTATGAACAATCTATTTTTGAAAATTTTAATTTGGTTAAATATATTTAAACACAAACACCTTAGCTCAGTCGGTAGTGTGATTACCTATTGAGGGTACCAGAGTTTAGTTCCCAGCATGGCCGAAAATTTATCATTGATGGAAATATTGATAAATTAATGGTCAGGGACTGGGTGTTGTGCCCATCCTAGTCTTTAAAATAGATTATAAGGCATCTGAAGCCATGATAGACCTAGCCAGCCGGTAGTGGAAAAATATCCGACTTGAACGAAAAACTGTCCCAGGCCATATTCTGGAAACAGTAAAAAGTATATTTAAACAATTTAGGTTAAAATTTATATATTATAATGAGTGATTATTGTGATTAACAAGATGATCTGTTGGTTTTATTGAGTAAAACTTATCTAAGCGAGGCTTACTAAAAACCTATTTTTGAAAATTTTCTTTTGATAATACCTAACATAAGAAAGTTTATGTGATTGGGTCATATAATTTATTTTACAAGTTTAGCATACCCCTAATCAAATGTTAAGATGTTATGTTATCACATATATCCACATTTATTGAGAGTTACACATTAAGGAGCTGACACCTGGTCCATGAATTAGAATTATGTTAGGATTCGCAGATTTATTTCTTAAATTAAAGCTATGAAATTTGAAAAATCCTAGGGCTGGGTAGATGCCAACTACGGATTCAATTATGGCACAATTGGCGATCTTTTGAAATGTGTAGGCTAGACATTAATTAGTGATGACGTAAAAGTTTTAAGCTGTTTTTTTTTGGAGGGGGGGGTTTACTGGTCATGTTTGACAGAAAAGTCTGTGGTGACTAATGATTGGTGGCTTGTAAGAGACAGAGAGAGCGAGAGATATATTGCTAGAGGGTAGATTTCAAGGTTAACATTTTGTGAGCAACAGACAAGATTTAAAAAAATTTGTTTGAAGTATTTAACATGCAATTCCTGAACCCCAAATGATTATATAAGCACACAAGGGTTTTCTATGAATGAGAGCCAAAGGGCCTACCAATTTCGCTGGAAAGTTATTTTCAACATGCCAAAACAACATGGGACTGACGGCTTTACTTCCACTCTGAAGGAAGTTGTGCTACGGATTTTTATTTCTTAAGAAAGATCTGTCGACCCGGCTGGGTTTGAACCCACGAACCTTGGGACAAGAGAAAGAGAAAATGTGAAAGAATGAGAGGGTAGGTTTAAAGGAAGACAGTAAAAAAAGAAAAAAAAAAAGAACTGGTTTATGACTACTGGACTGCTCAAATAATTTTTCACCTTTATTACTTATTTTATAAATTTCAAATGATTACTATATTTAATGACGTTAAAATATAAATAATTATTAATTATTAGCTACTCTTCACGAAAGAATGAAAACAAATATACAGAAGCTTAGCCTTTAAATAACTTTGGGCTAGTTTTGAAAGTACTATGAATATTAATAATCTATGCTTACAATTGAGCATTTTAGATACATATCAAAGAGGTCAAAGGACTTTTCTACCTTGTACTTGCCCTCCCCCTTTTCAAATAGTTACCCCAGTGTATCTGAGGTTTTATTAAGATTATTTTCATGTTAATATTTTTGCTACTAATTTAATCAACAAAAAATTGTTTATATCCAAAAATTGTATGGTTTTTTTACTACCTTTGTAATACTGTAAAATAATTTAAACCAAATTATCAGCAAGATCGGCAACAAATGATCGAATTCGGCCTAATTGGCAAAAGGGCTGATCGGCCTAGCCCACAGACAAGTAAGAAACAAACTATCAACCTTACAGGGTTTTTGCTGCGCTCCTTTTGCCAGCTTGAGTCCTTCAACACTGGGCCTCACTAGTGTCACTTCTGGGTGATGATAGGACTAACAGCAGTGATCCTAGTGGTGAAGGACTCAAGCTGGCAAAAGGAGCGCAACCATTTTAACCCGGAGGTTGAGTGTTTAGATATATCATTTGTCTGTGGCCCAGCCTTAATGAATCCTTGAATATCTTTGAGCTATCATAATAATATTAAACAAACGACCTGCAGTAGTTGAATGATTCATGTGTGGCAATTTAACATGCTAATTAATAATTGTATAGAATTCCAAATTAAAATCACATTCTCAATTGTTACAAACTAAACATTTATAAAGCTGAGCCCTTCGTTGTATTTCTCCCTGGGCTCACTAGGCATGAGGGGAGTGGAAAAAATAAAATAAAATGGAATGGCTCCACAATGTCAATAAGTTAAGAAAAACACTTCTTAGAGAAACTGATATTTCATCATATTTTATAAGTGTAAAGGAAGTGAAAGTTCTAGAAGATACAGTAAAGTGTGTTTTCTGACATACCATAGCCAGATAGATGTGAAAACATGTATAAGAATTATGCACTTCACACTGTGATCACCTATGATCTATTACAGTCTATAGCGTGCTTTATACAAATTCATTTTCTACAAAGTTCAATACCAAATACATTACTATTATATAATCAGAATGTCTTTATCAGTAAAAAATATTGTTCTTGGCTCAAAAATAAAAATAGAATATTCACATCAAACCACTGGAACTACGAATAAATAAAACAAGTGTAACATTCTACATATCACAGATATATTCAACAAAGTTGAGAATTACTTTAAAAAATGTAGAAAAGATAACCTTAAAATATTTTTATGCAACTTTTAAAAGATTTAAACTTTATGAACAATAAATTAGATACAGCAGCAATGTAGTGAAAAATTATATAAGTAAATATCAGGAGTATATTATATTNATTATATAATCAGAATGTCTTTATCAGTAAAAAATATTGTTCTTGGCTCAAAAATAAAAATAGAATATTCACATCAAACCACTGGAACTACGAATAAATAAAACAAGTGTAACATTCTACATATCACAGATATATTCAACAAAGTTGAGAATTACTTTAAAAAATGTAGAAAAGATAACCTTAAAATATTTTTATGCAACTTTTAAAAGATTTAAACTTTATGAACAATAAATTAGATACAGCAGCAATGTAGTGAAAAATTATATAAGTAAATATCAGGAGTATATTATATTTGAAGAGTGTATATATATATATATATATATATATATACACACGCGCGCACACACACACACACACACACACACACACACACACACACACACACACACACACACACAATCAGAAATTTTTTCAAAACTGTGATAATTTTCATAGGCCCTACTTTTTGTTATATACATCTTATTCACTGCTTAACAAACTGGGATTTGAAAACCACAAAATTATTGAAAAGAAGTTTTTATGTGCCAAACACGAGCCAAAATCCTCACTATTTTATTAAAGAAAACAAATGCATCCAATACATTTCTTTAAACTCGCACCACTTGTTAATATAACCGTTCATGCATGCGTAATGAAATTACCATCTTTTAATCACATAGTTAATCCACATTCAAATTGTATCTCTGAAGATGCTGGTGGTTGGTTCAGCCCAGTCTAGACTTGTTCTATAGAAGAACTACACATATATTCTGTGTTGAGAGAGAGAGAGTCTCTTGAAACATTTTTTTAGCACCATGGCTTACTACCCATTTGAACTATATGGTTTTAAAACTTTAATGTGAATTTGTATAAGAGTGTTGATTCCAGATAAATGTGATACATTCAATTGAGAACCTTGCTCTAGATATGAGATGTTTGAACTATGTTCAAATGTGTGGTGGTAAATATGCAATGGTATGTGTTGAACACGACCTTATGGATCACATCATCACCAGTAATTATTTACTCTTTGACCCTTACGTGCAAAGCATCACTTGTGCTAATGTAAGGGGTTAAACAAAGGAGACCAGAATGAAATTCAAAACAAAAAGAGGTTAAATTATTGTTTTTCTGAGACCTTTTATGAATTTTATTTCATGTGGTTTACTATCCCCTTATGACATAAAATGATCAAGGAAAAGAGAGTTTGCTTGAAATCACCATGTCTTTAAATACACTTTTTTTTGTATCAAAAATTGAACCTAAATAGTCAATACACAATAAATATAGATTAATAATTACCTGCAGTACTGCTGTATCATTTTGTAAAAAAAAATTTTTTTTTTTTAACTTATAAATAAAATGGCCCATTCAACATGCCAACCAATTTCATGATCTTTATGAAAATAACAAATATAACATTTTTTAAATGTACACCTAACAGTTCATTAAAAAAAGTTTACAAAACTGTCTCACAGAAAACATTAGAGCTATATTTCATCCAATAACTTTGTAGTGGTTTGATGCTTATAATTCACATTACAAATTGAGTTATGTTTGTTTGTCTTTGGGATTGAACAGTTACTAATATGAGGAAGGGCACTCATGCCATTTAAGTAAATTAATAATACGACAAAATATAGTTCATGTAAAAGTCTCTAAATATCACCCAAAAGATCAAAAATAAACTACAAGTGAAACTATACCATAAACATTTTAAACTGTTACTGAATTAACAAAACTTGAACAAGAAACCTTCTATAAAAGGAAATAACAAACTTGCAATTGACAGCAAATCATGGCTTTAAAAATGTGCACAGTTTAATTACAATAAGAATAAAATCTGTGCAATAACCAATCATTTTTTAAAAGTAATATAACAAGGATCGACCTTTCTCGTTTATACAAGTTAACAAGCTGTATGATCACCCTCCCTCAAACTTTATATAAATATTAGACTAGTGAGCTCTGCATCATTTCAAACAGAACATGGTCCAGAGAAAGGCAACATGTTATGAAGCACTAACTGCACGCATCAAGATGATCACTGGATTAAAGTTGTTGACAGAAAAACAAGAGTCAAGTAAAGTACAAGCCTCCTTCTTGAGAGTGTCATCATAGTTTAAAAAACCCGCAACTCGAGTTATACTTCATGATAAGAACACATTAAAAAACTTCAATTGATTATTTTAAAAAAACAAAAAAAAAGGAGATATAAGTGAAAAATATAAACATTACTTCAATATTAATGCACTTCGTAGATAACAAAACCAATTGAACACATTTGTTTTAATTTCTTCTCTGTCTGTGCTTTATTAACGATGAAGTGTCTTTGAGCTAAAGCCAACGCACGTTAGTAGGAACCGGGTTGTGGGACCATGGCCACATTGTTTCTCATTCAGACAGTAACTTCTGCAGTAGAGATGATGACTTCTGGTCACCTGGACGGGGAGACTCCTCCATAGTATTCTGGAATTAAAGAAATACACTCATCACCAATAGGCACCAACTTTCACATTGTTCACATTGGCAGGCTGAAGAACCTTCATTTTATCTTTCAATGTAATACCTAAACACTTTGTACAAAATACACATAGGTATAAAAACTAGGACTCTGCAAGTACTCTTATTCCGAGCTTCCACTTGATGTACTTAATAATCTACTTTTAAAACAATAGTAAGCATAGTCTATTTAATTGAGATATCAGCATTTCCAATTATAAATCATTCAGTTACTTAACTAATTGTTAAAAATTAATTTCAATTTTCACATTAACAACGTAATATAACTTTAAAACCACTTTCGCTCGATAAATTTATTCAATTTATTCGTTCATTTTGAATTATACTTGATTGAAGTTGTTTACGTGTATTGTTAGTGTAATTTTAATGTCCTTAAAGACATGAATGTTGAAACCATTTTAATTAGTTTTTATTATATTTTTATTTGAGTGTGGTTCTTATTTTTAAATTGTGTTTTATAAGTGTTATTTCTAATTTAAAAACCAATATTCACATTGTTTAACTTTTTTTTTCCTTCAAAATTATTTACTATTTATAAAAATGAGTGTCATTCATCTTTTAAGAAGATGTGTTTTAATATACTTTCTAACATTTTAAAATTATGAATATACAATACTCAAACTCGATTCAAATTCGGGAGCTTTTAAAAATACTCGACTTGAGTTCGACTCAAATGAAAAATCCCAGGCTCGCAAACCCCTAATATAAACCATCACTTTAAGAAAGGAACAAAATATGTTTTAGTGAAAATATAATAAAGAAATGAGAAAAATAAACATAAATCATTTACTCCTGAGCTTTATTGTTTTGATACTGCAAGTCTCTTAAGGATATTAACAACATACGAAGAAATAACTAATGACTAGGAAATAATAGAGTATTCAAATTTTGAGCTCAGGTTTGGGCTCAACAGTTTTATAATCTCATCCATTTGAGCATGTTGTATAAGACTATTTATGTGCTGTATTGTGTGTCTGGTGATTAATGACTTCTCCACTAGCTTGGTTGTTTGGGAAATGCACAGCAGGGCTGAGGAAGGAGTAGGAGAGGTGAGGGAGAACCCCCAAAAAAGGTTGGTATGCAGATGGCCATTGGAATTTCAAGGTCAGTAACTGAGTACAAGGGTTGCTGAATGAATGGGGATAGGAGGCGTAGATAAATTAGGTGTATAAATGCATCTCTCCATAGAACTGGTGGAACACACACTTATTGAAAGACTGTATCAAAAATCATAATGGATCTAATTTCTCTCTATGAAAAATGTTAAGGTCAACATGGAGTGAACAATTCACAACAGACAATGCTGATGAGGCTGTTAAAAGCAAAGTCTTCACAACAAACCATATCTTCATCCATGTTTATATAAAAGTGAACTCGAGAAATCTCAACCTGAATCATAATTTTATAGTAATCTAAATGGCCATCAGGCCTCCTCCCTGTTGTTAAATAAATAGAATCATAACTGCTTATTATAAGTTTATTTAAAAATCAATCTTATCATTTAATATAGCTCAACTTGTTTACAACCTTTTTCATTATATTATTACAAGTAAGTCTGACTCCTTACCGGGGTCGTTAAGTGTGTCTATCTACTGAATTAAGAGACCCGTGTTTGATTCCTGACATGGCCGAGAAATTTATCATTTATAAAATGTAGTTTTTGCCTTTCACAGTGAAGAATAATCGGCTGGGGGCTAAATGTTGTCTGTTCTAGATTTAAGTCAAGTCGTGTGCTTATTTAATCAATCGGTTCAGAAAGTGCAAGCTAAATACTTCTAACAAATAAAAAATTAAAAGTAACAAGTTATTTTATTTCTTTAAACCAATTTTGATTTTAATATATATATATATTTGTAACTTTAATACATACCTAGTTTTAGATTATTAAAATTTTCAATTATAAATGGTTCTAACTCGAGTTCAACTCGATTTGATGTTCAGGAGCTTTCTGAGAAGCTCACTCAAGATAAACTCAAATGAAAAGAATTTAACTTGTGAACCCCTAAAATATGTTTCTAGATATGGCTGCTATTTTTCAACTTATTGAAATTTGTCAGTGGCAGTTGTATTCACAACTTAAGATTATTCCACCTTCATATTGTGTGGAGGTGAGAGGAAAGGCAGCTAATCTGTAAAGATAAACTGGTTACAAACAAGTAAACTTCTGTATTCATAGAATTTTTATCTTGTGACTGTGTTAATGAGAATAGTGAAGAGAAGGAAATATGAAGTGTGTATGAAGAAATGAAGAGATAACTTGTTTGTATCAAGGCCAAAATGATCTATCTTTCCAGGATGACCCACTTATCTATCAATTACACTATTTTACTTTGTTTTTACTCTTAAGTTCAAATAGTCAAGTAGAAATATTTCGCCCTTAAATTTGATCAATAATGTTGCATCTATGGAAAAATCATTTTATAAAATTATAATTCCCAAGAACATTATATTGATTGTTAGCAAAATTGGCGATGTGTTAAATTGGTAACATAGAGATACCAACAAGATGCCAAAATTGTGGTTAATGATATATCAAAGTTGACCATTGTTATCACACACTCATATAAGACTCGAGTCCTGACTTTACCAGTGCCTGAAGAAGTATCAGGATCTATTTCCATGTCAAGGTGAACCATTTTAACTAAGTAGGTTATTGCTTTTCTTCATTTTTGACAACGTGAATCATTTTCCAAAAATGTTTTTTTAATCTTTGGATAAGCTTGCTTTTTGCAAATGAATTTAGTACACTACCACTCTATAAATAATTATCAGATAAAACTTGACACCAAAAATAACATAGTATTTCTGCTACAAAATTAAATAATTAAAGATTACTATAGAAATACAATAAACTTGTTATTTCCCAACACCAAAGTTACCAAAAACAAATTTAACATCTAGTGGTTAACTTGAAAGAGAAGCTGCTAAACAATTATACAAGCAAAGAGAAGGAATCAATGTATTTCTGATTTTGATTTTAAAGTGATGTTTCTCAACCTATTTGTCGCAGAATAATGGTGGGCCATCAGCACAAAACAAACACATTTAAGGGCAAGATTTCAAAGTTGAACAAACTTTACAACATATGGTGGGCAATGTACACTCAGTTTCCTCTGAAAGTTAGCAGTATTATCTCGAGGGATTACAATATGGCCCTATTTCTTATAATCCTCACCATAATGGAACCAAACAATGCAGACTTGTTACCTTGCAGGGTAAATAAAGGGTCTGTATACACATATATAAATAAAAATTCTAGTGGGCTGCTTAAAATGAGGAAAGGCTAAGAATCATCATTTCAAAGAATGTTTGAACATTCCCAAAAATATCAAGAGAATATTGAATGTACATGACAAAGAAAATTTGGTGTTACTCCACTAAGCCGGCAAGTGAACAACCTAACTAAGCAGCCCTCCCTCCATGCAAACAGTGGTGCTACAGAAGTCAAGAGGTCTTACCCTGGACGAGAGCCCTGGTTGGGGCGAACCTGAGCCCATGTCCGACCCGATGCTACCCCACAGTTTTGGGCTATCACCGGCACCTAAGTACAAACATACTTTAATCACTAACAAGACAACCTCCTACCATGATATCACACTCTATAGTTTGTAGTTGTACAAAGCACAACTCAAATTAATCACAAACGTTTGTGTTTAACAAACACACAATATTATTTCAGTCATATCGCTATACGAGAGACTCAGCTTTACAGGAGGGATGGGCTCCATTAATGGAAAAAATCTGACAACTTACACATCCCAATTTATTATTTTGATTACTTATAAAATAAATACCGCGTAGTGAAATATGAGAAATAAAAGGTTAACCAAAATAAATCTGTGTGTGAGTTCTACAGATTATTGACTTTGAAGGGATTTTCGAAGATTAAAAAGTTCCAGATTTGAATTTTTCTCTTTCAATTTTGAATTTGACCGTTTTTTGTAGGTTAAATGTTGTTTCTTTGTAACTTAAACCAATATAATCATAGGAAAAACCTAACAACTAGCCCCCAAACAATTTTTTACTACTTCTATGTTCGAAAGCAACATACGATAGGAATAACTTTTTATACCAATTAGGGAAAGTTAATATATTACTCTTATAATCTTTCTAATATTTGCAAACCAAATTAACCTCTTACACTCTTACACTGATGTTTTCTAATATTACAAAACAAAGGTAACCTCTTATACATTCAGATTTGAATTAGAAAAAAATTGGACCCAACTCTTCTTTAATGTTATTAATTTAAAATATAGGAATCTTTATATTCAAGCTAATGTGAAGTCTTAACACTTTCAACCCAAGATATACATCAATGTTAATAAACTAATATTAATCTTTCGCTCTAAAAATTTGGCCACAGAATAAATACCCATATTTTTTACAGAATAAAACTTTCAAACAACGAATTTGCCAGTAATATTTAAAAATAGTGTACATAGATAAAAATGGTACACCTATTTGTGTGCATGTATTGTAAAATGATACTTGAAAGGTTACATTATTCTACTGGTTTAGTTAAAAGTGTCTTGGGACGGTATCACTGAAACTATAATACAGTCAGTCATAAGTAACTTCACAGTTTGACTGTATGCATCAAATTCACTTCATATATGAAGTTAAGCTACTACAATAGCTCTTCAACATAATTAATTTTTTCATCTAACACATATTTATTGGGAGTATGCAGGCATGTTGTCTCTTATAAACCCTCTGAGGACAAAAATTCTTATAAATTAATCAACAGATTATAAGGGTGACTTTTGAAAAGTGTTAGTTCGCATAAGCCTTAAAAAATTTGAGGTTAAAAGATTAGTCAAATCTTTTTCTTCATGATTTTAATATCAGTTTAGTTTAACATAAAGTAAGAATAATATAGTATGGGTGTTATTAACTTAATTAAATCCGATTTTTTGTATAGATAATTAGTTTAAAAAAAAAAAAGTTGCCTTCATTAGTTGATCATGCATTATACATACATAAGTGTTCTAGGACATTTTTGAGAAGAGAAAATAGCGGAATACCATTAAACTTAAATTGGGGACGGTGATTTTCCTGTTTGATAAATATTCTGTTAAACTGAGACCTTAACCTATTGAGTAGTCATCATCAACCATTTCCAGCCGGTGGCTGGCTCAGTTTTGTTAAATGCCTCCATCTTTCTCTATCCTTCCACCATTCTTCCTCTCTAACTTGCACACTATCTGTTATCTGCTCCTTCTATTTCTTCTTAAGTTTCCCTTGCGGCCCTGTCCCTACCTACTTATGCTCCATATTTCTATGTGGTATCCTCTACTTTTCCATCCTCATTTCCTGTTTCATATTAAGAGAAGCCATTTAAATTCAGGATAGATCTTTAATTTATTCAAGTAATGTTTGAATTGGGATTATTATTGTAACAAAAACGTTATTTATTTATACTGTATCACTCTTTTTATGGTTGTATTAATATTAATTACTTTATGACTATTTCACTTTTTACCATTTTAAAGTGTGTTTTCCCCACACCTCTATGTATTTTACAATCTTTGATAACAAATATCTATGATATTATTTTTAAGTAATAAAGTAGATAGATTTATCAAAAACTTATTGAGAATAATAATTTTCTTAAGCTAAGGGTTCTTGTGTGTTTTTTCCAGTTCCAGTATAAGTAAAGTTTGAAATTAGTTCGAATAAAATTGAGTTTTGTTTGAGTTTGATTAGGAACACAAATATATTTTCAGTGAAAAATGTTGTGATACTATAAATTAGGTAAGATTTTCAGATAAATTTAACACACCTGTAAAAATTGTAATTTCTAATATAAGGAAAAATTGAGGGACGATTTGTTATGAAATAATACCTTACAATTAAATAAATTTATGGTGGGACTGTAGGGCACGTGAGAAAAGCTCAGTGGTTTTTCAGTTTTTATATCAAAACATTTTTTTTGGTCAAAAGAAATAATATATTTATCCAGAATAAAGATAAAGTTTAATTTTCTTAACATGGTGACATCAACAATTCTGGAATATATATCGAGGATGTCCAAGAATTTAATGACAACTTTTTCTCTTAATTCAAAAGTTTGTCATGACAAGAGTTCAAACTTGCACCTTAAGAACCGAGTTTGATTAGTTTGGTAAGTTAAAATACATTTAATTTAGCATAAGACTATAGGGTGCTCTAATAATGGCCCACCAATAGATGCAGTTTCAAGAGATAAAAATCACAAACTCTCAGCAATCAGAGTGAACTTATCCAGGGTGTCTACTCAGTTAGAGGAACAATTATTCGTGACTTTTTGGTGACCTTTTTTAACCACAAAATACCTTCGGGGGCGTATAGCCCAAACAGTCAGTAAGACGCGGTGCAAAAGAAATTCCTTCGGTAAACGGTCAAACATTATATTGTACATCGGGCCTAGATATTATAACACCTTGGAGTAGGGCAGAGGCTAGTTCCAAATGCTTCTTCCCTTTTCCATGAATTTTCACTCCATTCAACCCACTGTGGCTTATATCAAATTTCGATTTATAAAATGTACAATAAGCCTTATNATGAATTACGTCAAGGATTAAATATTAACACTAATAATATTTTATATTTTATAAAAAAATACGCCACATTTCACTGCGAAAACTATTGCTATTTGCTGCCAACGTTAATTTGAAATTATAATATACATTTTACACCGCCTTCAAATTGAAATTGCAGTCGGATCAATGAAAGCGTAAAAAATTGATAATTGCCGCCAACATCTTGATCCAGATCCACAACACAGATGAACGCCCAGTTTCTGTAGAAAATGTCCTGGTATTTTTCCGTATCATCTACAAAACCTGAATTCCAATTCATTCACTGGAAAACCATTATTTGTAGACACACACACACGGCATAATGCACTCACACACCCCATGAGACAAGTAGCACGCCAAATTAATATTTAATACAAGATGGCGAAAGTTAACCTTGTTGTTGGAATCACAAACAAAACAATCAGGCAAATTCCTACTGGCGCGTGCCATCACGTGTAGTGAGTGGATAGCGCTATCTTTGAAGCATTCACATTGTTACGATGTGCGGGAAATTCAAACTAAAATTATTTTTGTGACTTTATGACCAAAATATTTAAAAAAAATTTGTGACGTTTTCATGGCCTTTTTTGCAATTAGTGACTTTTTCATTACTTTCGTGACCCAGTAGACACCCTGTTATCCTCTTTAAGTGTTTTGTATCAGATGATTAGCTCTGCAGAATGTTTGCTAGTGTGGCTAGATTTTTCTCAAACACAAAGGAGACACAAAAAGAAGCTACTGTATGTTAAATAGATGAAATATTAATCATATGCGAGTTATACATCTGTGTATGACTATTTCTATTAAAAAAGAAACAATAAAGTAAGAATATATCTTTGGTGTATGTTAGATCGCTTTATGCTTCTCTTTTTCCTAATACCCCGTTGATTTGATTTTATTTTTATTTATTAGTATATACTTTTCAATTTCCATGTTTAAAAATAATCTAGTTTTAGATATTTATACAGTTTTTTCTAATCACTTTGTCTAATATGTTTAGGTTATAGGTATATTTAATAATTACTCTTTTTTGATGGGGTGAGAATAAGAAAGGAATCATTTTAGAGGTAATATACCCATATTTGCATGGAAGGAGTGTATGAAACCATCTTGGGGGAAAAAACCCATCTGTAGGCCCGACCAGGAATTGAAACCCTATTTCCCTATCTTCAAAATGTCAGTCTAATACGAGAGTGATGCCTTAGACCATTCAACCACGGAATATGGTCAGTTTGTTGTTTCCAATTCATAAGAAAGATGAATAATACAACAAATGTTGCCAATAAATATCACTTCAGCTGCACTTAGTTCATTTATGTGTGTTATGTTTGATAAATTTATGCTTATGGAAATTAACTACCGGTATTCGTTTGGACATATTTTAGATAATAATTGTAGAGTAAGTTCTCTACGTACAGGGCGTCAAGCTACACAGATTCGTTGGCCCACACTGTTTCAGTCCGTCAACTTATGACTAGCAACACCATCTATCAAGCACCGGCTTAAACATAATATATGGAATTCCTAATAAGCTGACATATAGCTAGCATTGCCAATGCCATTTTGTTTGTTTCTAACTAGAACACAAGTAGTTTTCTTAAAGTTTTCTTTTCATAAGCAGAGCTTCTTAAGCTTTATTTAATTATCACTTGAAACAAACATATACATTTCAAAAATACATTGTATTAAAAAACAATTACCTAGTTTTTCAACTTGTGCGGAAACCTTCAAAATGAATTAACCACTTTGTAAACAGACACAGGAAAAATGGCGCCACGGCTATATTGAATTAAACATTGATCTATCTTTGGCCGTGCTACCATAGACCAGTTTGTGTTTTAATCTCTTCTGCTGAAGAAGGGGAATGATGTACCACAAAAATTTCCTATTTTTTGTTTATGTTTTGTTGTATTTTAGTTGTAAACTTTGAAGCCTACTGTTATCTAGTAAGTCTGTAGGCCTTGCCCTTCTATCCTCCTTTCAATGTTCAATTCCAGTTGTATATAGACAATAATCTACATTAAGGTGGGATGGAAGGGGATGCGAGAAAATTGTAGTGTTTTTGCAGTTTCTATGGCAAAACAGTTTTTTGGCTAAAGTAAATAAAATATTGCTTCAGTAAAACATAAAGTTTCATTTTCTTCACATGTTGATATCAATAGTTCCTGAAACATAGCATAGCGGCATCAGATGAGAAATTTCTTAAATGAAGAGAAAAAAGTATTGGCATTAAATTTTAGTACACCCTTGACAGATATTAAAGAAATTTTGAGGTCACCATGTGAAGAAAATGAAATTCTATGTTTGTACCAGAGCGGTATTTAATTTATTTTGGCCAAAAAACTGTTTTCCCATAAAAAACTGCAAAAACACTGGTTTTTCCCCGCATTTCGATCCATCCCAACTTAAAAAGTTCGCAAGTAGCCTCATCTCGATACCTAAATAATTGCAAGTTTCTCTTAAGATGTTCTTGACTGCAAACATTAACAATATTGAGGTTTTGGTTCTCAAGTGGCAACAGCTGAAACTGATTCTTACACAGAGCAAATTTATATCCTCTCTCTAGACTGATACACCTGTTTATAATTAATTCAACCCACTCATCCTATTTCTCTGAATTAGTTTTAAGTTTCTAAGTGACTGTTGCCTCTGTGGCGAGTTTATAACAAATAAAGAAATTATGGCGTTTTAATGAAATGAAAGATTAAATTAAAATAAAGGTTAGGTGACATCTAGCCACCTTAACAACTACAGAGCTTCATATAAATAAAATGTGATACATAAATGCAGTTAAAATGGAAATAGCTTCTTTAAAATAATAATGATTCATATTTACATTATTTTATATAGTTATAACTAGTGTCCAAAGTTTAAAAGCAAATAACCTTTTAAAATTACTATATACAAGAAACACTTTAGTATTGGATAAGATATTTACAATATTTTACCTACAATTATACAATATTTATATACAATACAGATGAAATAGATCCTGTCCCCATGCCATACTACAGTAAAGATCTGATAATCTGGCCCTCTCGGGACTTCAGCAATGCCAGATTATCAGAATATATGTGTTTAACCCTTTCCCTGGTGTGGGCATTGACAACCTATGTTTGCCTGGACGTTCCCTGGCGTGGGTGTGAATCGATGTTTCAGTGCAATACGTTATTATAATGCCCTCTATCAATGAACCGCTGTACTTTTGTAAAGTCTGAATACTTTATATTGAAGCTGATGGCTGTGCTACACGCGCACCAGGAAATGGGTTAAAGCGGTAAAAATGAGGAAAATAACTTTATAAACAGTTTTACCAAGTTTGGAAAACTTTTTAAATAACCAGGCACACAATGATTATGAACAAGCCATGTAATACAGAAAGATGCACAATCTCACAAATATTAACAAAAACTGACGGAGACAAAAAATGCTGGTGCAAAGTTAAACTATGAGTAGTGGGGGGAATGCAGGGCCAGAATTATAAGTTTTTTTTGATGGGGCAAAACCTCAAAATGGCGCCCATTAATTGTGAAAATTAAGGTACTATTTATGGCGTGAACACAAAAATATGATGCAAAAATACTCCTTGTCTAAAGCTTAATTTTGCGAGCTTTCTTGGCTGCAGATTCTTTAATGACCTCATCATACTATATTAGTGATGCCACGGCGTTCTCAATCTTTTATACTAGAGTTTGAGAGTCGTTCCACAAGTAAGTTTTAATCAGTTTTTATTTGCTGAAACTCCGTTTGTTTGATGCAACAGTCAATGAAAGTGTCAATAAAAACTTCAGGGCTGTTGAAATACTTGAGTAGGCATCTTCAAGTCCACATTTGAAAATTAATTTTAGGATAGCTTTAGTAAATGTTTTATTCAAATTATTGTCTAGGCTAAAAGTGTGATGCTTAAAGCCCTCTACTTCTAGTTCAAGCTCAGCTTTACGAATATTTTTGAAAATGTCTCAACAAATTGAGCTGCTTTAACCTAATTTTTTCTATAGAAAGTGATTAGAGGTTGGAGCCACGAATGAAACTAAATTTCTCATCTAGTTCCTCCATTGTTAAAAATCACCTTCCTTGTTTTGAAAGCACACTGACCTTTACTTTCAAAAGAAGCATCCCAAATATTTTGAGAGACATCTTGATCTTATCCTTCATAAAAAATAAACAAAAAAAACTTGCTTTTTCTTGATCAAACTTCATGAAAATCGGGACTCAACAAGAGTTTTTATGTTTTTTCTCGAGCTTCATTGAATGCATCTGTTGCACAAGTATCTTGAAAGGATCGCAAAAGTTTGTTGTTGAGTCCATGGATGTACTTTACAAACAAATAAACTGTTACATCCACTTTATGAAGCACAAACAAAGAAACTTTACTCGAAAATGGCAAATACAAAGCCACTGTGGTTTGAAGAGCCTTAGCTATGTTGGCGCCACATGCACAAATTGCGAGAAACGGAAACAGCCTTGGGCTTGGTTGACCAGCAACACAGTTCCAGACCCAACCTTGTCCTTTATCACGTAAATTCCTGCTAAAGGTTCGTTAATCCTTCCCTTATTTGCTTTACATTTTTTCACAGAAAAGAAAACATGTTTGTTCTGCTAACCATTGGGTGCTAAATTACAGACTTTTACTGTATATTATTTGCTTTATTTGATAAAGTATTTGTAGGGCTTACAGAGCATTAAATTTGCATTGTTTTTCAGGCTGTCTAATAAACTACACCTTCTCTTTGCTTTTACTTCTTTCATGTCTTTTACTCTCGGGAAAACATTTGTGACATATCCTCCATTTCCCCCTAATTTATTATTGGTATTGTTTTCAGATTAGCTGGACAAACTCTTAATGCAAACATACAATATGATAAGATTGATCTCATATATATAATTAATATATTTAAATGTTCCTTCATAAAATGGTATTTTACTACAATTGTTTGTGATTTTTAAAACATCCCAAAACAATTTGTAACTAGAATTCAATTTGAAAATGAATGTTACTTAAAATTATGAACTCATCATTTTATTTTTCAGAATCGAGTGCACACATCTTGTTTTCAAAAATTATAATAATGTCTCTCAAGATGAAAAGAGTAATATAAATTTAGTTTTTTTTTTAACCAAACCTAGCTACTTGTTTGGGTTGCACACATTAACTAAGTATCCTTATGTGTTAAGGTTTAAGAAGGTTGAATTTAAAGAATGTGTACCTGCATTTGTCTGGCAGGAGAGTGGCAAAACAATGTAGTAAAAACCACCCTCAAGACACCATAACAGGATTTGAACCCCAATCTCTCCATCAATGCCAGTCCAGTTTATTGAAAAAGAAACGCCTCAGGCTATTCGACCAGCAAAACGATTAAAAATATGTTCTTTGCAAAGTATAGAGCTAATGTTCTAATCCAAAGATATAGGATAGATTCCCAAATTGAAATGTAGTAGCTGTGTGATTGAGATCAAGTCCCTGTCAGCCTAACCGGTCACAAATGCATGCATGCATGCATGCATGCTTGCCTAGAAGTAAACCCAAGGGCGGAAGACGGGAAAAGAAGGGGACCTGTATTTGAATCCATGTGCTTAGTTTGTCAGTTCACTTCCCCTTCAATGCCAAGACTTACTATTTAAAACTTATAGTTTAATGTACCAAATATGTTCCACAAGCTACACCACCTACATTAACGTATATAATAGCCCTTGGCATAGTGTTCCTTGGTGGAAACCAAGAGGGCACCAGGCCGAGCATGTGTATGTGTATGTGTATGTGTGCATGTGTGAACCAGAGCCATGACCATATTTTTTGTAGGGGTTCGGGGAAAGAAAGTGTGTGTGTGTGTTTTTTTTCCTACCTGTGGTGACACTTTAGTAATACATTGTAAGTTTAATTTAATATTTACGAAAGATTCACTCAAATTTACATCTCAAAAGTAATAGAAAAATGGCTATAAATACCCTAATCCTTGGCCTAAGTTATTTCCTATTGGAACACTCAGGAAACTGTGTAAATGTATAATACAACTTCTCAAATAAACTCCAACAGTTCTAAAGGAAGGAAAAGTTACATATATTCCATTCACCGTAGGAATTGACTTCTGAAAGGTCATTTTCCCTACCATAAATCTACTGTATAGTAGGATATTGGTAGGAAAAAAGACCTTTCAGAGAGTAATTCCTACCGTGAATGGAATATAGTAAACACACCTGTATTACCTTGGGGTATTTTAATAATACATTTTGAAACTATTATCTTTAATCGCATTGGCGCTTGTTATTAAAAAAAAGGAGTTTGACATACTACATAAAGTAGCCAATGGCCTTTCACAGGTTATTACACTTATTAGTAATATAAGAGAGGATTTAAAGAAAGAAATTAAAATAAGCTAAGCCAAACAACCAAGTTTTTCTAGATTTTTTCTGCATATCAGCAATGTTTTACTAACTCTTTCTAGCTTGAGGTAGTTCTCTACAGTTTAACTCATTACACCCTATCTCTTTCAGGTCCATTCTCATGTTATTCTCCCATCTTTGTTTAGATCTTATCAGTGATCTCTTCCAATTGGGTTTACCAATCAATACCAAGATCCCAGTTATATATTCTATTCGCGTTGCATGCCCTAGCCACCATAATCTACAAAACTTGACTATCCTAACAATGTCTTGAGATGAGTACAGGTTATTTAACTCATCATTATGTAACCCACTCCACTTCCCAGCATCCTCAGACTTTTTTGGACCAAATCTGTTCCTAAGCACCTTGCTTTTTAACACCCTAATTTTTCTTCCCCACCATGTAAGGTAAGAGAAGACCAAATTTCACACCCAGAAAGAATAAGTAAAAAAATTTGTTTGGGTATATTCTGAGCTGTGAATTCCTTGAAAGCAAGTGAGATGACAACAACTTACTGAATGAGTTATAGCATGCATTTTCCAATTATATTCTTGTCCTGATTTCCACTTTAATATCGTTAATCCTTGTTAAACCAATTAACCATGTCAAATGAAATGTTATTCGAAAGTAATCTGTAAATTATCGTCCTCAAACTGTGCTCTTTGTGTGATCATTTATGCAGTCTCTTTTCAATGTTCACTTCTAAACCTATTTCCATAGCAGGAGTTCTGTTACATGTTAAGCAACGATGCTACCTCAGTCATCTGATGACAATAATAGTGATTCATTTTTGACAAAAGTGCAGTTTGTAACAAGGAGAAATAGGAGAAGGTATGGAGTGCACCCTATGAATCAAGGACGCTATCGCCAAAGTTACTTTTAGTACTTCTATAAACAGATAAGAAATTAACCAGAGAGGCTTTTCTGGCACTTAGTGATGTTACAACCGACCTTTCTGTATATTTTTAATCTTATCAAACCAAAAATTGTGTTAAGGAGCCAATAACAGCTCAAGTTTCGAGATGCCCATCAATGGTAGTGCTCGAAAAACCAACCGATTCGTTTTCATCGCTATAACGAGGATAGCAGCGCTGATGCAGTATAAATGCACCAATAAGGATTACTAGTTTTGTTTCAACATCGCCACACATCCATGTTCATAGCTCGGTGATGTGCCGGCAGCGAGGATGCAGAACAAACATACCCAAACAAAGATATATCCTTCCCTAATCTCTTCTATTACCCTATCAGGAAAGTTAGGTAACGCTTTACATTTATTTATTGTAACCAAAGGAAAACCAATGTCACAAAATAGTTGCTTAAATAGAGAGAGGAAAATAAAAGGACAAGGCCTTGACACACAGCAGAAAAATATAACCCTGTAAGTTTACATTTAAAATACAACACAGTAATTTTGTAGGAACAATAGGATCTTAGTGGGTTGGGTTTTAAAAAATAATTTTCGAACTTATTTTTCATGTATGTAACCCTTGCCCTTATATCCTCCTCTCAGTGTTTATTGAATGTATTTTAATTTGTAACTTAATACACACTTTTAAATATTCTTTTTACTTACTATACCTCAACCTAAATTAGGAAATGGGTTAGTACCCTCTTCCTTAGAAGACAAAATAAATATACTTACAATAAATACTACTTTTTAAATGTTATGTTAACATTGCAGAATACTAAATTCCCTAAATATACAACAGCGATTGTCCATTTAATTCAAAGATACAGTACATTATATAAACCCATGCAAATGAGATTTGAGACCACTTTTTACCATTTCTAAATACACGTTTCATGCAAATACTGACCTGGCGTGGGCATCTCAAAAGTAATCCCAAGTGCTTCTAATTCAGCTGATGTTATCGATTGGTTTAACCCCAAGTGCAACTGTGGTGGAGGTTGCCTTGCTCCCTGACTGGACTGTTGCTGCTGTTGCTGTTGTTGCTGCTGCTGCTGGTTCCTACCACCTAGTATCGTCGCTCTCAGCTCCTGACGCACAAAGTCTGCCATGCCGTTGTTTCCACCTAAAAAAGGGATAGTAATTAAAACACTGCACCCTTTCGAGTCTTTTACTAGAAAGAAACAACCTCAAGTGAGCATGTTTGTATGACTAAAAAAAGAATAAGTGACATTCAAATTATTTAGAATTATATATTTATCATAAAAGATAAATAAAAACTTTATATATTAAAAAAAAAAGCAGACACAAAATCAGCTCAACTAGCATGTAATGATGATAATGTGATTTTAATAAATGAATAACCTATATAAATGAATTTTATATAAGCGGTAGGAACACAATAATGCAAAGAATGACTCTTCAATTAATTACAAGTTGATTTTCCAACTAATTTTGGAATACCCAGATGTGCCACCATACCAATGCACAATAAAATATATTTTGAATTTTAAGAAGCACTCATAAACACAGTTAAAACATATCAGATAAAACAAGTTTTTTCAGCTTGTTTACTAGTCAAAACATGTAATATATTAAAACTATTCTCTTATCAACATTTAACAATTTTTTAGTTTCAAGTTACATTGTAAAATTGAAACCCAGAAAAAGAAATATAATCTTGAATTTTTCTACCATGCCAATACTCAACAAAGTCAACAAGTCCTATCTTTAATTATGTTTTAACAATCACTAGCATCTACCTACTGATAATGTTTTCTGTTTGTTTCAACGTGTGAAAATAATGGTCTGAAATTTGGTAGTTGTGTTTGTTGTACATTAAAGTTAGCTGTTTATGGAGGCATTAAAGCCGTTAAAATAATTTGGTTAAAATGTTTAAAATGAACAATAACAAAGGATTGTAAAAAGTGTGGGGTGTATTATTATTATTATTATTATTATTATTATAAAAAAAAAAGCAGACACAAAATCAGCTCAACTAGCATGTAATGATGATAATGTGATTTTAATAAATGAATAACCTATATAAATGAATTTTATATAAGCGGTAGGAACACAATAATGCAAAGAATGACTCTTCAATTAATTACAAGTTGATTTTCCAACTAATTTTGGAATACCCAGATGTGCCACCATACCAATGCACAATAAAATATATTTTGAATTTTAAGAAGCACTCATAAACACAGTTAAAACATATCAGATAAAACAAGTTTTTTCAGCTTGTTTACTAGTCAAAACATGTAATATATTAAAACTATTCTCTTATCAACATTTAACAATTTTTTAGTTTCAAGTTACATTGTAAAATTGAAACCCAGAAAAAGAAATATAATCTTGAATTTTTCTACCATGCCAATACTCAACAAAGTCAACAAGTCCTATCTTTAATTATGTTTTAACAATCACTAGCATCTACCTACTGATAATGTTTTCTGTTTGTTTCAACGTGTGAAAATAATGGTCTGAAATTTGGTAGTTGTGTTTGTTGTACATTAAAGTTAGCTGTTTATGGAGGCATTAAAGCCGTTAAAATAATTTGGTTAAAATGTTTAAAATGAACAATAACAAAGGATTGTAAAAAGTGTGGGGTGTATTATTATTATTATTATTATTATTATTATTATTATTATTATTATTATTAACACCGCGTCTTACTACCACATTTAATCAATATTTTATATGCTCACATGAGGTTCAACAACTTTATGGTTCAGACAAACATTGATAGCAAATTATCTGCATCTAAAAATATTCTGATAATATTCAAAACAATGTTTTATAAAATAATAGTACCTAGCGCATTGTATTACAGTTGAACCCAAGATTAACACATTTATCTAATTTACATTAATTTGTGAATGTATGGACAGTATTATGAAAGGGTTCTCAATGCCATGAATATGTGGTTGAAATATCTATTAAAAAAAGTATTTGAGCTGAAAATTTGAACAAACATCACAAAACTCTGTGATTTGGACAAGCAAGAAAGTTGACTAAGGTGATATCACCTGGGTGAAAAATGAATTCCTATGAAAATTCAATTCTTTTACATAATTTTATAAAATATTTACACTATCTGAGAACTGAGCTCAGATTTAAAAAAAAACTTTCCCACATATGCTTAAAAAATATGTGTGTATTGTTATAAGTGGGTGCATCATTGTAAAAAAAAAACTTTTTTTTCCGCCATGTTCAATCACATGGTTTAAATTCATCGATCGCCATTTTGAGGCTATAATAGTTAGACCTTTTGTAAAAGTGATGTGAATAATAATTTTTTCAAGTGGAATAAAACGATCAATAAGTTGTGTGTTCGACCTCAAATAAATATATAAATAATATTGACCAAAACTACTGTGGTTAACTATCACAATCATAGATTGCCATCCATTTTCATTGTAGTTATACAAAGTGATAAATATCAGCTGTTGGCGTGATGAGTTATCTGTTATGAAAGTTTCTGCTATCAAGTTTAATTTTGTCAGGATGTGAATAAATTTAAAACCAGTTCTGACTGAATTGAAACCTCCCAACTTAAAGGAACTTGCGGATTCATTCATGAATCACACCTTCATAGTGAAGGTACTTAATCAATAATTCCGTATTATTCTTAAGGCTGAACTTGTGTGACAGATTTTATCTAGAAGTAGACCTGCAAGTTTTTTATTTACCAAATTGATTTTTAATAACTATTCGATTGTTTAGTCTAACAGTGTCTCACTATGAAGCAAGGGTCATGCTGTTGATTCCCGGCAGGGCTATTTATGTTATCATTGGGTAATATACAGTCCGATTTGTGTTTTGTATGACTCGGAAATAAGTTTGTTTTTAAGTCCTGTGCTGCCATAACAAATTACTTTTAGAAATTGAACATACTCAAAAATAGGAAAAAAATTAATATATAATTGAATGATGTTTTCTTCAGAATTTCGTACATGAGTGCAGGCATTTTCAGATGAGAAATGAGGGCAATCCTAGTTCTTAATTTATTTTAAGTGTTTTTTTATTCATACACTGTGTTTGTATTGTATGTGTATTCTCATTTTATTTATATGTATCAATTAGCAAATAATATCCCAAACATTAATATTTTTGTAATAATCTGAAAACATTTAGAAAATATACCGTGATATCAATTTTGGAACTTTCTACAAACTAGCAAAACTATTAGGGGCGAGACACTCAAATCCTATAAGATAGCCGAGAAAATTTCAAATTCAAGACTAAAATCCTTAAACAATTTTTTTTAATCTTTCAAGTAAGATTTGTTCTAAGGCTCTACTGCCTATTGGTGGCTTAGAACCAATTATAATCATAGGATGAAAAAAACCACCTGAATCCAGACCAGTAATTTAAAACTTACTTAATTTATTAATGTTATGATGAATGGATTATAAGAAAAAATGTTAACATTTAGTCATTGTTAGTATTTTCTATTATTTATTTATATTTGTATTTCCTTTTATGTCCATAATTATTCCCAAGATTCGAATTCGGATTCATAAAAAATAGTGGATTTTATACAACTCTAAAAACAATGGTATTTGTCTGGTTTTTTATTTCAGGTATTTAACATGCACTTTCTGAATCAACTGATTATATCAGCACACGAGAATTTCAATGAGTGAGAGTGAAATTTTGCCAATTTTGCAGGGAAGGTTTATATTCCAGGGATCTTTTGAATGTCACACCGCCATGGGACCAACAACTTTACTTCTCCTCCAAAGGAAGTTGTACAATGGTTGTTTTGTTTTTTGTTCAAAAATAATCTGTTAACCTCGGCTGGGTTTATACCCCACGAACATGGACTCATAAGGCAAGCACTTTACTCAAGACCACCGAGGAATATGTTTTAAATTGACTCAAATTAAAACAAAATATGAAAAAAATAAACTAAATTAAAACAAGTAGTAATGATTGAGTATAAATTAAGGTGCCTGCTTGTGTTCAATATTAAAACCATGCCCACTTGAGGATTAATTACATATTCTATGAGCTAATTTCTAAAATTCCCCAACTTTGGGATTTGGGAGCTAATTCATGTGTCGTATTTATGAGAAAAATTATTATGGAAAAAAAATTACATAAGCTACATGGCAAAAGATCAAGGTATTATCTCCACTAAGCTTAGAGCTATTTACTATACAATCCCTTCAATTTCAAAACTGTGAGTAAATGTTGGGTAACATTACAATAAAAACATATACACACAAATAAGCATCCCACAGTTCAGTGCAACCAACAGAAAATGCATTTCCCTGAAATTGGAAATTACACAATCACATTTGCACATAGCTAAGCAGTCTTATTGTCAGCCATACAAGCCAAGATTCATAAGCAGTGCGATATCCCAGGAATAACAGAAATCATTTCTTCAGACACTGGTCCAGGACAGCTGTATTCTTCTCAATACTGAGCCTAACTTAAGCAGAGCTATATCTATAGAAATCTATTTAAGATGGGGTCTATAGTTCAAAGAATGGAGAACATGTGAAATGGCTACACACAAGAACCATTGTCTAAATATTAGATATTAAATATATATATATGCATGTGTGTGTCTGTTGTTATTAGCATCGCGTCTTACTACCCATTTGGGTTCTACGCACTTATGCTAATGTGTAATGATATGATGATTGTAAAATGAATTGGAGGACCTACAGTATAACGTAGGATCCGAACCACGGTGTGTGTGCGCATCAAGCATAGCTGGGTGGAGAGAATGTAACACATTTTCTGCATTAGATGGGAGTAATGTATTATTTTTAACTGCAAGAGCTTTTCAAGTACCGATGAGAAAGAAATTAACTATGTTCTACTATATTATTAAGTTAGATAAATTTGGCAAATAAAAATAAAATTATTACATTTATATTTTAAATCTTTAGAGCTATTTTCCTGCCAGGCCATTTTAAAATGTGCTTGCGTTTTTAACTTAACCATATAAAATTAACAAGGAGGAAACTTAAGAATTTAAGCTCTCTTCTTAACCTTGACAATGATTTAAAGTAAGGTGATTATGTATACAATAATAATAATAATTGAATCTGTGTGCTTGTAGATAGTGTGTTTGGTTTCTCGCCATGCCCTAACATGGTCCCATTCAAGTGCAAAGCATTTTTACTTTTAACTATACCAATGTAATATATTCGGTAAAGATCATTTTAAATAAATTACTACTTTTATATCCATATCTAAAATTCAATGAAAATGTTTCCTTAAAAGAAAAAAAGAAAATCCACTCAAATCAAATTTTTATGGGAATTAACTCAAGATTTAATAAAATTTGGGTTTATGGCCTTAAATTACATTATTTAATAGTTTCGCATTCCCACATACAAATTATAATTTAAGTGTTACATGGTAATCTTTCAAAACTTTGGTGGTAACAGGTAGGGTCAAGGTTAATAATTATTACTGGATCAGTCAAAACCAAGCAGGACAGAAATTATCCAGAATTCCCTCTTTGTGTGGATCCAGGCGTTAATAGTTCTTAGCTTGTGTTAAAAGCTTTAAAAATAACACTAATGAAATACCCATTCAGTCACCAATATGAAACGGGAGAGATTTATAGGAGGAAGTGATATTAAAGATGGATGGAGGTCACCTTACTTATCAAGTTTAGGACCACAATTATTAATAGTTTTGTCAAAGAATTAATAATATTTAGTGAAAATAGGTAGGTTTTGCATTTTTCTATAATTTAAATTTGAGTCCTTTAACAATTATAATTTCCTGATGAAATAAGGATGTAGGTTGTTTGATTGCCACCATTTAAATAATTTATTTGAAAATTAGTTGATGAAGTTTCTAGATTTTAGTTATCATGAAAATAGAGAAGGAAATACAAAAATCTACAATACATCTTCAAAAACATTAATTTTCAATGTACTGTACAAATAGTATTTATATAAAAAAAGTGTCAACCAAATGACCAATAAATGCTATGTGATTGAAAAAATAACCGCTGAAGATTAGTAAAAATATTTTTGGTTATTTATTTTTAAAGGAAATTTATTCTAATAGCTTTAATATTGCAAAGTCTGTTATGTAAATTCAACTAAATGATCGTTGAAATGTTATTTTCAAGTCTTAATCCTTTGAGTGCCAATGTCGCTCTGAGCGATGCAAAAAATATTTTCCAAAATTGACAACGTCGCTCACAGTGATACCATGTTTTCAAGCTCTTAGTTCAGAATTAAGTCAATAGATAGGGTAGCTTTTATTTCCAATGCATTCTTATATGTTCAAGATACTTTTATTTATATTTGCACTTATTTTATAACTTTTTACTTTTATGAGTTTTATCTTTGGCCTTGTTTGCAAACATGGCTACTAAGGGGAAAGCTGTGATTCAAGGCACAGAATACTTGCAATATTTATTGATAGCTCAAGCGAGAGTGATCAATTTGTTAATGATTTTGAAAGCAGTGATTCTGAATTTGTAAATAATGAAACTGAACAGGAATTATATTCTACTAAAAGTGAAAGATCGGAACAGGTACGACTGTCAACTGACTTTGATAACACGAGTGATTCCTATAATGATGAAATAAATCTTGAAGACCAGGATAATCCACCCCAACCGCTTCATATTTATGCAAAAGTACCAGATTTGAAGGCCCCACCCCCCCACCATCCGATTCCAAGCCAATTATTTATTTTAGACTTTATTTTACTATAACCCTGCTAAAAGTGATGGTCACTTAAAAAGCTGCTATGCACAACCCAATTCTAGTGTAAAATCTAAAGTTAGTAAATAACTAAGTTTACAAAAAAAAACTAAGTTTTTTATGTTCGTTTCAGTGATTTATTCTATTTCAAGCTATTTCAATTTTCAAAGCTTAAAAATCAATGTTAAATAAAACAGTATTTTTCTCTTGGCTAGTGATTTTTTTTATTATATCTAAAAATTAAAAAAGATATGTATAATCATATTATCGGATTGGCGAGCATGTTAGCTAGTTTATGTAAAAATTTGAGTGCAAGAAGTTAAAAGACTATTGAGTTATTAAATTTAAACAAAATCCTGTATTTTTCATAAAAATAGCTTGGCACTTTTAGCACATTTTTTTTGTCATTTCTCTTGGCACTCAAAAAGTTAACACAAGAAAGTGGTCTATATGTGTCAATGTATACATTGGTTGTCATCCTGCTTGCATATGTTGAAATTTAGTCAATTTAGTTTGTAATAACATTCCCACATAATATACTAGTGATGGGTCGGTTTCAAAATGTTACCGGCTTTGGTTCCATTATTTTGGTGCTTGTATCAAATGCCACATAGTCACTCAAACTTGACTAAATTTAATTAATCTTCCCCCCATATATTAAATGCGACATCAATCACAAGTAGCCAAACAAATTTAAATCAAATATTTTTAATTTATTAAGAATATGTTTGAGGTGAAGATGTAGGGGCCGCAAGAAAATATGAGTGTGTTTGCAGTTTATATAGCAAAACCTTTTTTTTTGCCAAAATAAATCGAGCAATATTTTATTTATTTTGGTAAAAAAATTGTTTTGTTATAAAAATGGTAAATAAATAGCCTTTTTTCTTGCCCCTACAAAGTGGTACAACCAAGGGCTAACTCTGTAGAAACCAAAAGAGTTTCACAAGTGAAGAACAGGTGGGAGCAAGCAAGATACCAAAAAACTGAACCGACCGATCTCTATTTAGTACAAATACATTTTTAACTATAGCTCCACTTTAATAAATTCTTTTATAATTCAGTTAAATCTTTATACAATAAGTCATACTGTACAATGCCTGTAAAATGAAAACAGATTCAAACAAAATGTAAACCTTTAGATGTTAAACTTCGACACACATTACTCCAAATTTTACCTTCTAATTTAATTAGTAATTTTTCAAGGTTTAATGATGCTAACACACTATTATATTTAAAATAGACATGTTATAAGTGTAATAAATTCAAATTAATGTGTACATTCACATTTGGATGTGAGCATATTACACTTTTGTTTAATAGAATACTCAAGTTTATTTATCTGGAATAAGTAATGGCATATAAACTCGCTTGAAACTCATGATGGGTACCTGAAATTAAAGGTTTAGAGCCAGAGTGGATTAAACATAATTATTAATTACTATGAATATCTAGCTAATACACATTTATTATTTTATTTTATTTTTAAGGAAAATCTCTTCCCTCTTTAGATGCAACTATTTTCTTTCATGTGTATAAATATTATTTTTCCAACACAACCCCTTTAACGATTTTTATTCTTCCATAGTATGTAAAATGGTTATTTGGAATAGACCATAGGCTAAATCATAGTTAGTAGTAGGAATTATAGCCAGCACAATAATTTGGGTAGTGCTGGAGTAGAAATTGCTTAGATGTCCAGCCTCTAGGGTATAAAATATGTCCAATGAAAGCTCGTTGATAAAATTTATTTTTGTGTAAGTTAAGTGTCTCAACAACTCCAACAACAGCATTACCCAAATAGGTGTGTCATTTATAATTTCTATAATCCTTTTATATTATATTTGGAAGAAGGTACAGGAAAGGTGGATACCCACCTTTCCTGTACCTTCTTCCAAATATAATACAATTACCTCATAAAGCGAAAAGAGGTTTTCCTTATAGAGTTATAATCCTTTTATATAATTACTATTCTTGAGAGGTTTTCCTTTAAGTTTTATAAGTGGCTTAAACTACTCTGGCTCAAGTCCTTCTAATGATAAACATAATTTAACATTTCACGTTTATAACCCAAAACAAGACAAACATTCATTGACATGAAATATGGACAAATGCAATGATTGATCAATATAATATTAACAAAGCCCTTTAAGTTGCTCCAGTGAGTGTCTCAGTGGTCTAAATCTAATTGTGTGAAAAGTGAATTTTATAACGTTTTAAATATATAAGAAAGCTAAGCATTGTGCATCATTGTGTTAGTTGTTATTAATTTTAATTGTAAATGCTATAGAAATATTTTTGAATATTTTCCTAAGACGTGTAATTTTCCCATGCTAAGAGTTCCATCCATAATGAATATGAAATAGAATCAAAAGCATTAATTGATTTCAATATGGCAATGACCGAATTATTATCATTGGAGAGTGGCAACATTTTGAGTGGATACATTTGATTGGTTACTTCACATGCAAGCAACCAACAAGAGATGTTTCCAGTCAGTGTGCTGTTCAATGCGTGTCTTGTGCTGTGCACAGCAACATTTGGGCTAGTTCCCCATCACAAAAACATTCAACTGCGAGGTCGGCCCAATGTGAGAACAAAGGAGCAACAGGAGGTACCAATGGCAAGGATCAAGGAAGGGAACAAGGGATGGAATGTCCAAAGCAAATGACCAACAAATTAAGACAAAACAAAAAAAAAAGCACCGGAAAACAAAAATAAAATAACACAAAGTGAAGGAACATTTGATTTTAGGATTTTGGGAGGACTTAGGTTTTACCCAACGGTAAACCCACACGCAACTACAAGAAAACTAAAACATAAAACAAGTCGTAGCAAGGTTAATCACAAGGGTTGGTTGGGTCAAGGATAAGTGAGTAACATGCAAGATGCGACAGGGGACAATAGAGAAGAGAGAGAATCAGCGGTCACATGACAGTCCGAGAGTCACATGACTTACCACCCGGCTGGTGATTGGTTGGTTGGGAACGGCCTCTGTCGTTTGGCCCGTATATTTGTAAACTGGGCTGATCGAAACAAAATGGGGAGTCTGATTGTGGATGGGGTGGGTACATCATAGGGTGTGGGGGCATGTGAGAGTGGTGGAGATGGTGGGGGTGCTGGTGGTGGTACATAGGACCAGGTGACAGTAAGGGGTGAGGAGGGTGTTCCTGTTTCAGTCCATAAAGCCGCGAGGAAGCTACCGCACCTGAAACACGCCACACGCCATACTGGTCAATTGAGCGTTGGCCATACAAAGGGGGCTTGGCTGTATGTGCAGGAGCGGGGACAACAAAACTGAAAAAACAAACTTTATTAATGCGCATAAAGAGGGATTTAGGTAGGGTGGATTGTGCAAGGTTCAGAGTCGACAGCTACTTCACTCCACTCCAAAACACAACATAACAGTTAAGATGTCAAATGCAAGCCTGGATACTTCAAACGGGTGTTGTGGCGTACTTTCAGCCAGTTGAACAAACTGTCACACTGTGAACACAACTGTGCAAATTGCATGTTTATATTACAGTATACATATCAAGTGGAAAAAACATGTTAAAGACAACAGATGCTCCAAAAATAATGCTCACACAAAAAACAACAACATCAAACTGTTCGGAAAATTGTGGTTTTTGAAAATTGAAAATTTACTAGTAAAAAAAGAGATAGGAAACCTCATCTAAAGTATTCTATTCACTAACCCTAATTTCCATAACAATGTCACCAAAAAAAGGTGTGTTTGATTTTGTGGTATGCTCTATTACTGATTTATAGGGATACAGGCAAAATTCACATTTGCGATAAAGCAAACTTTAATGTGAATTATTCTGTTATCATGCGATTAACAGGAATTAATGGGTTTTTTCCTAAATAAAAAAATGTATTTGTAATTTGGTAAATACGTCAGTCAATATAATTTTAAATGTAGTAACACTGGTGATATTGCTATGACAGGATTGCTGTTTATATGGATAGTATCCATTTTTGCAGGTTTTATTAAAGGTATAAAACAGATCACAGGAAATATGAATATTTTCACAGGTATTAAGGCTATTATTAAAGTTGACATTAAAAAATCACTATTTATAATTTAACACAATAAAATGCTCAAATTTCTATTTTGATATATTGATTCTTTGTTTTTAGCCTTTGAAAGATTTAACACTAGGTCCAAGCAAGGATATTAACATATACAATATACCCAGACCTTGCTACAGGCGGCCATGTATGGCTAAATAATTTATTCTTTATTTTTATTCCATTCTCCTTATTTGATAGTAGTTTAGTCTTCGATGACGACATTTTTCGGTGTAGTTATTGTTTGGTCTAAACATAAATTGGTAGTCAATTATTTTGATATTGCTATTTGTAAAACTTGAAGGTAATGATAGCGATATCAAATTTTACATTACAAGGCGTGAAATGTTTTGTGCATATTTATATTTGATTTTGCTCCAAATATGTTAATAAATAGTTAAATATACAATATGAACGAAAAATTAAGACAGTTTCATCACCGTTATTTTTAATTAATACTGATTCACCCACTGAGCTATGTAAATAATAATATTACTTTCAACATATATCACTTTTTGAGAGAAATAACAGCACTTTTCCACTAAAAATAACCTCACCTTTTGTATGTTTCTACTTATTTACAGTGCATTTTAGTGCCACTTTTATGACTACCAGAGATTTGTTTCAATTAATACAACTGTATGGAAAAATGATTTAAGGAAATGCAGAGGGTTAGTACTCTATCTAAATGTTGAAATTCACTGAATTTTTCAGGTTTTCCAGAGCAAAAAAATATGCAATTTGTAAGTATTCTATAGGCAAAGTTATTTATTCTTTCCGTTTTATAGTAAAATATTTACATGAGCTTTATTAAAGACAAATATGTCTGTGCTTTGCATAGAACTGCATGAATTATTTAATTTTCTAAAATAAACTACCGCAGTGCAATTAGTTGGGGAGCAAACCCCAGATACTTGAATCTTAGTCGAGCACAATGACTTATTCAGATTTTAATAACGGAATTTTATCTTTATTGAATCAATCTTAGTTGTTTTAATCCATGTGCACATTTGAAACAAGGTTTATTAATTACAGTAGAACCCTGAGAATCCCAACTAATTGGGACCGGGGGTGGTTCAGATTATCAAGTATTTGTGTATACAAAGCACACACAAAACTCGATTAAAAAGAATTAGAACACTGGAACAGGAAGTATCACACTGCTCACAGTGGCAGGCAAAGCCGACAAGACTGATTGAGAAACAATAACTGGAGCAACAAGGTTACGGCAAGGTTACTGTTCTCCCCATCTATGTATCATATAGTGTGTAGAGGTCGCAGTGGGCTCACACGCTTTTCTCGCTAAAATGTTCATTTTAAATAGTGTTTCTTCCTGTTTTCTCATTTCATACATTTGTAATTTGGCCTATTTTACTTAAGATCCGTTCGGATTACCAAGAGTTCGGGCTATCAAGGTTCTACTGTACTTAATCAAAAAGGTTGGGAATTGGGCTGAGGAAAATTAAAAAAATGCACTCATGTTAGCATAGAGAGAAGAGCGGCCCCCCCTCTTGACTATTGTCTGGGATTTTATCTCAAGAGTCCCACAAACAGTCAACAAGTGCAATCCCAATCCAAATCCAATGAATGATCACCCTCAACTGTCCTCTTAAAGTAGTTAAACATATATAAGTTAGTTCAGGATATTAGTTTGATATACTCTATTCAATATGCATCTCTTTTTGTGAGAAGAGTAAAGTCTAAAAGTAGTGAATATAGTATTAATTGATCCATTATATAAATGTAATTATAAATACATCAACATGACGAGTAATCCCTCAATTGATTAGTTTTGAAATATGCTGTGCAGTGCTACATTTAAATGTAACAAAAATAGTGTAATATGTATTTTTACTGATTAAAAACTGTTCTATCAATTGTATGAGAGTTTAGTTATTATTAGAGATGGGTCAGATCCTATATTTCTCGAATCCAAATTTGAGTCCTTGAATCTTTAAAAATGTACAATTTTAGTTAAAGTGAAAATATTTAAAATGCAATATATAAAAGGTTGTTTAAGACTTTTTTAAGACTTGGAGCCACTAACAAATGTGATTTTGTTTGTCATGTCTGTTATGTAATAAACAATTAGAGAAAACTTTTTTCTAGTAAATTATAGAGATATGCTAAGTCCATTTTTTAATTTGAACCGAATTCAAATCAACTATATGAAATATTCTTGAAGCTGAATTGAAATTAGAATTATTTTTTTTGTTAGTTGTGTTATGCTTGAAAAAACAATATATTTTGGTTATTTATATAACTTTCTGTACATACTAAAATGATTTTGAAAATATTTTATTGTACAATTGTTTGTAATATCTTTGCTTCCAAAAACAGTTGGCACAATGTGCTTCTAACAGTTTATTTTTTAATATTCAAAATGGAGTAATCCATTGTTTGTGTTATTTGTACTTTCTTTCTCTTTGTGTTTGATAAAGGCAACAATGCCGAAATATTATGATATTTGTGTTAAAATGTGTGTGTGACTAATTCTACTATAAAAGACAGAAGAAAGGAAGACGATATCACCTTGGTGCATTGGACTCTTCCCACATTTTTCCTCTTTCCCTAGGTGGGCTTTCTTCGTCAAATTTATTCTTAGTAATTGATTTTTCCTTTTTCTTAAGTTTTATCAATTTACTTTACTATAAAATTATCTAGCCATTGGGCCACCTCATTTTTTAAACTTGTAATATCCAGTTTAATTTTAACGAACAAACTTAAAAAAAAAGACAACTACTTTATGTGTTTTCCATATGTTGAATCTTATTTTGTAATTTACATAACAGCTAAGAATGGCAACAAATGAGCATCTCTAGTTATTACATTAAACATTTAATTTCATGTGTCGTAGAAATATAATTTCAATTTTTGCAACAGTATGGGCTCTCTATTGATAACGTTTACAATGAACAAAGTGTCCTTTTTTAACATGGCCAATACCTAATCGAGTAGAGTACAGTTGATTGTTAAGTTTAGAGATATTATTAAATCACATTGCCAACAGTATTGCAGTTTTTTTAAATCAGTTTATTTTTAAAAAAACACAAAAACTCTAATCTTATGCAGATATTTTTACAAAACAATCAAAAAGGATTTTGGAAATATTATATTGGATAATGCAATTCTCATAAAACGAAAAGAGGTTTTCTTTATAGAGGTAAACATTATATAGAAAGCATGAAAAGTATAAAGATAATATAAAACAGTATTAATATTATTTTAGGCTCTGTGAAAACTCAAATTTAAAACTTCGAGCCGCTCTCCTGTAATTATATTCTTTGCCGCTCTTCAATTCTTAATGTTTTATTTATCTCTTTGAATAAGATAAGTTTAATAAAAATAAAACAAAAAACGACGTACTTAATAAAAATGGAGCAATACAACGTTATATTTATTTTAATTCAATAGAATATCATCGATATATCGTTGCCAAAACTTCATCACTAATTTCTGGCGAGCTAACATAGGATCAGTTATGGTGAACCACTTGGAATTTTTGTAGTGTGTGAAATGTGTTCTTCTTTCCATTATAAACTCCACAATTTATTGAATTAATTTTGAGTTTATCTGAATTTTTATTTTTGAAGACTTTTAATGTGTTTTGTGTTTAATAAATATCTATAAGATTGTGAGATCAAAGTATCAAGCGATCATGCGTTCTAATGGTAGAGTCCAAGTTTCCTATATAGGCGGGAGTAGGGTATCAGACACGTTAGATCTTCTATGCAATAATACTTGGAAGAATAATGAAAAAGTAAATATTCAAGAATCGGAATAGAGAATCGAAAAATCAAGGTTGAACTTAAGAATCGGAATCGAGAAAAACAAGTAAAGTGTCATCTTTAAATAAATTATTTCATAAAGAGTAGATTTTTTTACATTGTATATTTTAACATTCATTTGCATTTTAGTCTATGAAAATTGTTTATTAAAATACAAGTAGGAAGCTTCAAAATATTAGTAAACATTGTATGCACTTTAAGAGTCATTTGGTTATGCATTTTCAGTAGTTCTGTGCATGTATTGATTAAAGTATTTTCAAAAATACTTTATGTAACAACATGTATGCCCTAAAGAAAATAAATAATGCATGAGAAAATATTTTGTTGTTGTTGAAAATCTTTCTTGAAAAATACGTAAATATAAAATTATGTTTACTTTGAAGAAAAGGAATTGCTTGTCTTGTATTGCAGCCAAACTTTCAAGGATATTTTATATTTTAAAGGTTGAGTTTCCTGGAAAGAAATGACGTTAAAACATTTGCAGAAATTACTGGTTAGAATGCAAATAACAATTAAAAAAACTACTGAAACACTTTTGCAAGCTGTTAAATCACATGAATTATTTCTAATCTATAACAAAAACAATAAAACAACAGTGTTATGTTGACATAGGATACTGGTACCACTTGAATAGGGGTTAGGAACATGTGTTACCTGGTAGCTGCGTAGTGGCGGAAGGGGCACTAACTGTGCGCTGCAGTCTAATTTGCTGGAACTGTCCTTGAGTAGGATAGTTGCCAGTAGTGGGGGAAGTCGGAGGTGGGAACTGTTCTGCCGAGTAAGGAGATTGCCTGGGCCCCCCTGGACTAGCTAAAGATCTTACAGAGGGCAGCTGTTGAGGAGAGGCTTGCTGATGTTGTTGCTGCTGTTGTTGTTGACGTTGGCCAGGAAAGCTCCTACCACTGCCAACATAGCTGTTCTGTTGGGAACACATACTTGGGTCAATATAACTCTTTAAAACACACTTTTCACTTTAACGTTTTTGACTCTAAACTAGAGAGACACAAAAAAAAGTGTGTAAAAGTAAATATTTCATCTGTAGAGTTATGTCAGAGTCTTAGAAAAATGCAAAGAAGGGATTCAGATTTTTTTTATTTTCTCATCTTATAACATTTGACTTATTCAGAAAACGCATGAAAAGGAATATAGCCACAGCATTTCAAAGTTTAAGGCCCCGGAAAAAATTAATTACATTTGCCAATGGGTCAGTGTAATTGACTTTAATAGAACATTGCTTTCTATAAATGACAACTAACTCCAAATAGTAATTAAAGCAATGATTTGAAATGCTACAAGATATACCTTTGCCAAAGTTTAAAACTTTGAAATCGAATCTAGCTAAGATTTGTATTTGAATTGAAATTTTAAATCATAATATTTTGTTATATATGGAAGAAAGCACAGGAAATAGGAAAAATAACAAATGTTTACTGTCCCTTTTATATGTCTCTATTCAAGTGTTGCATCGTTTTTACAATATATCCAACACCCTTACCCCATTTGATATTATTCCTCCAGAAAAGTTTCGATAGAATGAAATCTAGGTCAAGGAATTGAGCAGTAACAAACATTCTTCAAGAGACTGCCACATGCCACAACCTTTGGTCCAGTGGCATAATATATTTTAAAGGTAATTATAATAACTAGGGTGGTAATAAATTATATCAATTTTTAAAAACACTTCTAATTTTTAGCTGAAATATTAAGTATTTTGAATTTGATAAATGTTATTAATAATACACTAAAACCCCGCCAACTAATTGGAAATGAGGACTGTTTGAACTGTCCGAAAAAATATATTGTAACTAGCAATTAAAATAATTTATTATACAAGCATTAAACTAACTATAAGCCTATTATAACTAGGGACACTGTTTATGGTATTGCTCAACAGTCGACCAAGGTCAGTAACCCCACTTGGTTTCGGCCACTTGTTTGTTTCCATACGTGAGTGAAAGAGGGACCCAACATTTTATTTTCAGCTTAGTCGAGAGAGATCTGTCAAAGTGAAACGTTGTATGTGTTTTATCGAAAACAGTTTATTTTGTTAATGGGCAGTAAGTGTAAACACAATTCTTTTACTTCAAAAGATAAGCTTCAAGTGTTGAAACGTTTGGCGAAGTGAGAAAGTGAAACAAAATTAGCCGTTGAGATTGGTGTTTGTTGGGAAGGCAACATTAAGTGACTAGAAGAAAGTGCATGGCAAATTGAACAGGTTTGTGTGGCGACATCAGTCAAGGTTCTTGTGCAATTCCACACACAAAGAGTGTTGCAATTTACAAAATTGATATAGCACTTTCTCTATGATTCCCTCAAGAAATGCCATGAGGAATTCTGTTGAGTGTTCCCCTAATTCAGGAAAAAGCACTACAGGTCAAAAAACTGATGGACGGAGATCCTAAATTTATTGCAAATAGTGGGTGTCTAGATTGCTGGAAGAAGAGGTGCAAGATAAGGCCATTGGGCCACCTCATTTTTAAACATATCTCATAATTATGTAGGCTCCTCCACTCCCAAATAGCTTCATCCCTTTTTGGGCTGAATGTCTTCCAAAGCACCTTGTTTTTGAACACCCTAAATTTTTTTTCAGCATGTAGGTTAAGAAACCACATCTATACCCATAGAGAAACAGTAAAATTGTTTTGTATATTCTCAGTTTTACATCCCTTCAAAGCAAGTGAGATGTCAACAGTTTAGTGACCTGGTAATATCATGGATTGCCCCACCTGTATTATACGCACAATACATTATATGAATAATAATTCAACAGGAAAGCTCAAATGGCTAAACTAATATAAAAAAAAATATTTTTTTAAACACATCTTTAGTCATTTTTATACTGCTTACAACTATTTCAAAATAAAGTGCAAAACAAAATATATAAATGATTAATGCACAGAAGAAGATGTCAACTAATAGTTGGATTGTGAGACCTAATTTTTCCATTAAATCCAATCCACTTATTTAAATAAAATTAAACCAAATGACTGAATAATAACTTACGGTAAGCTGAGCATTCAACATGGGATTTTGTTGCTGCTGTATGCTAAGTCTGTTGGCAGCTGCTTGCGACCAATTACTGGGCGCAGGGGAGGTTTGGGTCAGGCCACCTTGAGTTAATGTCACAGAGTAGGCCTGTTGACCCTACAAAAAGAAAAACAAATTTTATTACTGAATTAGATAAGGGAAAAAACACATAATAAATCAAAACATATTAGTAGAAACTATGGATTTTTAAAGCTATATTCTGAACACTGTGTGATTACTATCAATATTTAAATATTTTAATTAACATGCATTTTTGCCAACAAGTTCAATATGTTCAACAAATAAAAAACAAATAAATGATACAGAACTCTGTACAGACTGAGTTTCTCGGGCTATTGTTTAAAAATTGTAGATATTTACTCAAAACTCATAATATATGTGAAATTAAATAATATACACTAGCGAACCCAAGCATAAATTGCAATTTCCTTATGTACATTTTTTTTTAGTCCCGGTTTTAAATTTTATAATTTTAATTTTTGAAGAATTAATGCCCTCATTTATGTGTTTGGATTAATAAAAAAGATCAATTTTGGGTCCTCAAGACTCAACCCTTGGTATTAAAATATCGACTTCTGGTTAAAATTTTAACATTTTATTAGGTGTTGCACATTTTCAGCTCATCGCATTGCTATTCAATTCCTTATTTATAAATTTTGGCCAGTAAAAAATGAAAATATTGACTATTGGGTCTATAAAGGAAACAGATCATTGTTGTCCAAACATTTCTCCTAAAGGGTTAAAGGAAAAATAAACTTTTTGATAGAGTTACTTATATTTAATTACTATATGGCATTACATAACTCTATAAGGAAGACCTCTTTTCTTTTTATGAGGTAATTGTATTATATTTGGAAGAAGGTATAGGAAAGGGGGATAGAAACATATAAAAGGGAGACAAACACAATATGGCCTTTACAATGAAAAGAAGAACACAGTTCTCACTTTACACTGCTGCCAATGTGTTTGTCCTTTATGTTATACCTTTTACCTGTTCCTATCTATGTGTTCTATCATTCTTTACCATTTTCTTTTTTCTCCCCTTTTGTTTTTTTTATGGTTTTCTCTTTTAGGAAGTTGCATTGCGCGTTTCACACTCCTCCCTGATGAGTTCCGATAGAATGAAACCTGGGTGGCAGCAGTGTAAAGTGTGAACTGTGTTCTTATTTTCATTGTAAAGGCCATATTGTGTTTGTCTCCCTTTTATATGTTTCTATTCACCTTTCCTATACCTTCTTCCAAATATAATACAATAGTCTATTTTGTGAGCGTATTGTTTTTGGCAACATTCTGTGTCTGTTCATGCATTTATGGAGAGTTTCTGTGGTGACTGGAGAGGATAATATAGTGTTTCTTGATTTGTATATTGGGTTGAAATATTCACTGATAGGGTGAACTGAGTTGATTAAGTTGTTATACAAAGTTGCTGCTGCCAGATGTATTTATTAAGTTTTGAGAGCTTGTATGTTGTTTTATTAAGCCTCTTTTAACTTGCAATCGAAAAGCTTGTAAACTATGTCAAACACAGCTTCCTGTGGCCATTTTCTTTACCAACCTAAATAAACCCCATTTACCTTATAATAGACAATCTATACCCTGTTTATGGCAATAACTTTTTCCCTTTCAGAATTCTACTATAATAGTAGAATGTTACAAGAAAAAAAGACATCCCAGGTATGCCTTCCCAACATAAACACCAACTAATACAATATTGATGAATGACCCCAGACATGGGACAAATACTGGATAGCTCAGTGGTTGAACATTGACGGACTAAGACCAAACGTCCCGGGTGCGATTCTCATGTCTAAGCGTCATTTTTCAATTTAAAGAATGTGAAATTGAGTGTTACCTGTGAGATACGAGGGGAGAGTTGAGAGGGTTGAAAAGAAGGGAGGCCCCCTGGAGGGTGAGGGGAAAGACGGGCTTGTGTTCCTTGCTGGCCACTTGTGAAGTTGTTCATTCCAGAACTGTAACAATCAAAATCACAATTACCAACACTTACAAACTAGGCGCTTTCAAAATATAAAAAATAGTCACAATTTATAATTTATACTAAGACTATAACAGGCATAAGATCCAGTCTCCAGTCGTTAATTTATCAATGTGAAAGAGTAAACCCACATTCCACCAATGATAAATTTTTGGCCATGCCAGGAATTGAGCCTGGGTCCCTAGAAGGCTTTATATCATGAAGTTTTTTCATTAAAATTCACATCTGTTTAATGTCCATATTAGATCCTTCTTTCTAAACAATTAAGTCATATTTATTATAGTGTGTTCTATAGCTAAAATAATCTAGTCCCCTCTCAACTTTTAGTATCTAATTAAACACTTAATAGTGTATTGGAGAAGTTAAATTTAATCTTTTAGATTTATCGAAAAAGAAGGGACAACCAATCTTCAAATTAATACATTTTAGAAAAAAAAAAGTTAAAAAATGATTAACAATAATTGGCAATGTGTAGGAATTAAACACATTATAATATCTATAAATAAATTAGGGTAATAGAATTTTCAGAAAATATAAAAAGTTATGATTTACAGACATAACCAAAACATGTGTTCAAAAGTTTCAGTTTAAATATAAAATATATTTTTAAACAAAACCTATTTTTGCATTTTGAGGTATTTTGTTACTACTAGGGTTGTGGGTGGAGCTGAATGTGGAAGGAATCACTTCCTAGTGATCTCAGTAGTAGAATCAGGAAGACATTTTCCGAGGAAGCAGCACAAAAGTTTTAAGTAAGTAAGAGTGAAAGCTTAATATGAAAGATTGCTCGGCAAAAAAATAACTTTACAAGAGCATGAATCAAATGTCAAAATAAATACTAATAATATAGAAAGTGCTTGGAACAACATAAAAGAGGATGTAGTTGAGTGCGCGAAAGATGTGTGTGGATATGCAGTGGTGGGAAACTTAAAAAGAGACACACGGTGGAATTAAAGGGTGAAAAAGAACATATGAGGTTGTGGAAGGGATACAAAGAAAAAAAGATAAATGCAAAGAAAGTAGTAAAGTCAAGTAAAGAACAAATGAGATTAAAAGAAGGAGAAAGAATGCAGAATGATTTTGAAGGAAATAATATGTTGTGGAAGTGGGTAAAGAGAATGAATGCATAAAGGAGTGCAAGGAAAGAACGATGGATGGAGTATTTTGATTAATTGAATGGTGGTAGTGTAGAGAAAGTAGCAGAAAATAAGGAAAATGTTATGATGAATGAAAGAATTAACGAGGCTGAGGTGTTAAAAATTACGAAATTGTTGAACAATGGCAAAACTGTGGGTGTAGGGTACTATGTGCCAAATTGTGTGAATTGTTCAATGTGTGTGTTTGGGATTTCAACGTTTCTAATGACTGGAAGAATGCAGTCACTGTTCCTTTGTACAAACGCAAAGGGAGTAATAGTTAATGTAAGAATTATAGGTTAGTTAGTTTGTTGAGTATTCCAGACAAAGTTTTTGGTAGAATTTTAATTGAGAGGATGCGTGAAAAAACTGTGGACAAGATATGGGGTGTGAAATGTGGTTTCATGCCATGTAGAGGTTAAATGGACCAAATATTTGAATTGCAACAAGTGATTTGAGAAATGTATCGCAGTAAGTAAAGAAGTTTAATGTGAATTAATTGATCTGTGGAAAGTGTACGATCAGCTGAAAAGGAGTATGTTATGGAATGTTCTGAAAATATGGCGTGAATGCATGGCTAATTGTTAATGATATCAAAATTACCTTTGCATTATAGTGATTTTACATATACCAAGCATTGCTGTTATACTTGTTTTATTGTTTACCCTTTTTAAGTAGTTTGTTACCCCTGAATATTCTATGTATGTTTAATGCGTGGAAAAAAATTTGTATAGTAAATAGTGATGAATCTTAATATTTCTAGTAATAGGTAAAATTACTTCCTAACACCTTCATTTTATTTATATAGCAAATTAACTGATTTGATATGACATATTACCTGACAGGTGAAAAGCTTTGTTGCTGGCCCAATGGAGAGGCTAGTTGAGAGTGGGGAGAGTATGGTTGTTGGTTCAGTCTCTGTCCCGGAGAAATTTGAGAACCTCCACCAATCATCTGAGTGTTGTAACCAGGGGACAGCTGGGAGTCGGGAACACTCGATGATCGCTAAATATACACACAAATATATTTATATATTTGTTTTCAAATTTGTTATCTACAATTATTAACAAATTAAGAGTTTGTTTGTCTGTCATGAGCATTGAACGATATTTACCGCACACAGGGGTCTGAAATTTTAAAATTAGTAGGCCCTGTGCAATGTGCACCTGAAAGTTGGAATTTTATATTTGTGATTAGATTTTGTTTTTTAATTCATTAAAAACTAGGCCAGAAGAACTAAGATAAAGTGATTTTTTATGTGAGTTTGAAGTAAAGAAAAGTATTGCCAAAGGTAATCATACAATTCAATAAGCAGTCACTCCGGGCAACGCCGGATACTTCTGCTAGTTAAATACATACATACATACATGCTGTTCCCTTAAGTGGTAAGCAAGAGACTGTGCATATTGCTCAAAAAACAACTCTGTACTGAATCCATCCTTACTAACTTATTCTGCATTTCCCTAGTCTTGAATACTCCCTTTGTTTCAACAGCATAAATACACTGAGTTACACAAGCTCTTTTATTCTTAAAACTCTTAATGTTTCTCTTTTTTACACATCCATCTACAACATTTAGCCACATAATAATAAATATATATAATGAAAATTATCTTCAATAGCTCATCCACTCATGCCTGTGAGAACAATGACAATGATTTCACTTTGTTTGATTTACCAAAGGTAGGAAGGTCAATGTGTTTGGAAGCCAGTCAAGGAGGTCCCTTGGTCCCCCCCCCTCTACTTCCAACAACATCTTTGAGATTATTTCCCCTTCTATCTTCAATACACAGCCAATAAAAACTAACCTTTGCTTTATCTAGTATTTATTACCCGCAATGTCTAAGGTGCTACTCTCGCAGTAGACTAAACTACCGATGACGAAAATATGAGGGTTTGAATCATGGTCGGGTGTACTGAGGGTGGTTTTTCCAAAATGGTTTAACGTTCTCCCCCCCACACAAATGTGAGTACACTTCCTCTAGCTATAACACCTTTAACATCCCTAAAACCTTTGGCGTTTAGTACATAAGTGTATAAAACAAACAAGTAGTAAGACGTGGTGGTAAACATAACTATCTATTGTAGTCTATGTATTCCAACTCTTGCCCAGACTTCATTCCTAATCTATAAGCTAAAACTTTGTAATGAACCAAAAACTTAAGATGAAAAAAGAAAAGTGGCTTTACTGGGTTACTGTTAATTTCATAATATACTTTTCCTGTGTTTCCCAGGTTTTCCAAAGGGAATACCCATTTTTCCAGATAATTGAGAAATAAGTGTAGAGGAATTAAAAATTACTTTTCATGAGATTAACAAGTATCAGTCATGTTATTGGTTTTTAGATAAGGATTTGCCCTCAATCGGAAATATATGAAGTCGTTATCCAACTGAATATTCTAGGTAATCAATGTGCGTTTGGATCTTTTTTTCATACAAGTCTTCTAATTAAAGCTTGCAGTTAAATGTCTCAAATTCTTAACTGTTCTGGTAGGATTTTTCATTAATTTATTTTGTGAAATTTCTTATGTACCGTTTTATCCTAACAAAATAAAACCCTGCATTTTCCAGTTATGTGGCAGTCTTGTTTTATTTACTTGTCAATACAACTGAGCCTAGTTTTTGATGTATGAGCAGGAGGAACATGATATTTTCAAATACCAACCCCTTTTGAAGAAAGCTAAATGAGCAAACCTGAAGGGAAACGTTGGGGGCCACAGTATTATTCAACAAACTGTCAATGTTCTGGATCCCACTTGCTGCCAACTGATCTGCCGCAGCATTGGAGGGGATCAACAGTTGTTGCTGTTGTTGAGCTTGTAACAATCGCTGCTTTTGCTGCTGTTGGAACACCTTGGAGCGCAAAAATTGCTGTAAACACATTCACAAACTATTACTGCTTTGCCAAATCACAATGTAATGGAATAATCTAACGTTAACCCCAAGAAAATAGCAAGAGTGGGCAGAGTTACTCGTAGCAGACTGATCCAGGAACTCTGGGTTCTCCTCCTTTTCCACCAAATTGTAGTTTATCGTTATTTCTAAAGACAGATGATGGTGCATTTAATTTAACTTCATTGTCCTAATTCTTTTCCTTGTGTTGGATGATATCTGATCTGATGCCAAAGCTTACAACTTAATATAAAACTAATATAATACCTGGTTTGCCAGTGTGTTTGCTGTCGTACTGTACTGTGGTGCCCCAGGTCTACCAGCTTGCTGGATGCTAAACCTTGGTCGCTGTTGGTAGACAGGGGGAGGCGGGAAACCTTGGGACTGCTGTGTCGCTTGACTTGGTAACTGGGAAACACACAAGTTCACATTTAGAAATGATGCTCACAGCTTTTAAACAAAGCTACAATTACAGTAATTGAGTGCTCTTTTTTTAAAGCTATTTATGAAAATAGTTTTTTAAATTCCACTTAAGCCATTGTGAAGCTGCAAAATTTATGATTCTAATTTTGAATGGATTCACATTCAATACAACATTATAAATCTTACTATTCTAAAGAATTATATAAGATTTGAAATTACACATTATCTAAATAAATCTCGAATTTATTTTTGATGGAATTTAATTCAAAACTTGAATCTAAAAGCCAAAATTTAGAATATTTAATACTATAAAGATGTCATAGATAGATCCATTATTTGACTTTATCATATAATTTTTGTTATTGGACTCAAATCATATAATTTAGGTCAATATTTTATTTAGATTTTATAATATTTAATCATAAAATGATGATTCAACTGAAAACTTTTCGGCATAAAATATTTTATTTTGATTCATCTCAAACAAGCTTTATTTAAAATAATTTATCTAGATTTGATTGAGTTAATAATAGATTACTAAAATTAAATTAAATTTGTAATGGAAAATCTTTCACTTATACACTTGCTCATTTCATGATATTCAAATTCAAATGAAACTACTAGGGGTGTGCAACGATTCGAAAACTTCAACTTCACTTTAAATATTAGTCAGCTTACACTACAATTCAAAAGTAGAAATTTGCATTTGACAATTACATAAGTCCATCAATAAAAATATTATTAGTTAAAATACACATTTATGTTCAGCTTTTACCATTTTGTGTTGTTATGACTTAAATATTTACATTACATTTTGTGATAACTTAATTCATCAGCTTAGGACAAATAAATTAATCAGGTTTTGCCATATATTTTTTAAATGATATCTAATAGCAAAAAGTATATAACTAACCTATATATATATTTAAGTACAATTTGGCCTTAGGAATATTTCCCTTTATTAAATTTGACCTCGCTTCGAATTAAAAAGTGGACTTCGCACATCATCAGGAATGACTATAACCCCTAACATGTTAAGTTTCACTTTATAAAAAAAAAGTAGAATTCGCCTAATAGTGTGGTTCATTAAAAAATGTTCTTTTAATAATGATTATTCTTTCATTACCTGCTGCTGAATAGACTATAATGGAGCAAATAAGTTATATAACTCACAGAAGAAGCAGTGTATGCCGGAGGTGTTCCAGGTAAAGACATCGTGGGAGATGACGGGCTGTTCACATCAGATTCACATTGCATCAAGGCCTTCTGAATCTCATGGATAGCCTTCTTCTCATTTAACAACTCCTGCTGGATACTTCCTATATTTGCCGGAGAGTCTATTGCATCCAAGATGTTCAAGATGGTAGTGGAATCTGAGAAAATTATTAATAAAATTTCAAACTGAGCCAAAGAAAATTTAATAAAACTAGTTTTCCTAATATGTTATCTTTGGAACATTCCTTTTATATGTTTCAATCCACCTCTCCTGCCACTACTTCCAAATTTTCATGTTATGATTATATTTCTCTCTTTAACTTCTTAATACACTTTCTACACTTCCATCTTCTGATCACTCTCACAGTAAAACTTAATTTTAAGTTTTCAGAAACATTTCTTTGTTATATTATTGCATAATCAAATAAATATGACAAGATTATAGAAAGATGGACAAACAAAAAAACTTTGTACATTTCAATGCTTTCCTGGCATCTTCCTCGGGAACTACTGCTGATGGGTTTAGCAAGCTACAAGAAGACACAATCTCCCTTAATACTTACATACATCTACAACAATAAACCTCTACAATATTAAAATATTAGCCCCACTGAATAAACATTATCACTTCAATTTACCTTGCTCTCCAAATGATTGTGTTTTCCTTAGATTATGTTGACTTCATGTTAAAGAAAATATGTTGTGCTACTTTGAAAAAGTGACTAATTGTCAAACATTTTTCTGGACTCATTTAGTCCTTATATTATGTTTAACGTGAATATTTTCTTTCGCTTTGAGGAAGTGACTAGCTTGTATCCATTTTACTGGACAGAATTGCTCCTTACAATCTGTTAACTTTTATGTCATAAGTATATGTTTGAGAAAGCAAAAAGTTTTACTTCTGTTATTTTGGGCTCCTTTAGTCCTTGCAATTTGTCAATTCATTTGATAAATATGAACTTGCCTTGTCACTTGAAGAAATTGGCTAGTTTGGCAGTTGTGCCTCCCTTTTCGTTTAATTTAATGTATGCCTATTAAATGCATTCTGTTATATTTGGAAGAAGGTACAAGAAAGGCGGTAGAATAAATGTAAGGATGAGCCATCAAATACACGGAATCCTTAAAGATATTAGAAAGTCAAAGATTCAAGAAAATGTTGGATAAGAATCTCAATTTTTTTAAATATTTTTTATGTGAATTTTTTGAGAGCTATATAATAAATGCTTATTGGTGATTCAGAATCAACTATAATTAAAGAGAAAACTTAACAACCAGGCCCCAGATCAGTACATTAACTTATGTATGAATGTTATAGTGAATTAATTATAAGAAATAATATTAGCATTTAGTTACTATTTGTATTTTCTATTTTTATATTATATTTATATTTGCTCTTATGTCCATAATTTTTTTCAAGACTCGGATTTATAAAATAGTGGATTGGATCCAGCTCTAATTAAATGCATTCACATCTCTTAATTTGGACTAAGTGACATGTTTAGGAATCTTGTCTGTGGGCTATCTCCTTTATATATCAAATTCTTTGTTTAGTTTAATGAATATAAATGTTTGAGATTATTAGAAAAAATATATGTTTTGTTAACATTGTTAGTGGCCTCCTTTTTAAAATTTATAAATTTAGCTCATGTGGTGGAGTATTTCTTTCTCCTAAAAGGTTAAGTGAAAACAAATTTTTCCTACAATTGTTAAATGTATATGGCAAACACAGAACAAATTAAATGGTGCCAAGGTCATGTATATTTACATGATTTTACATAATAAACTCATATCTTATTTTCTTAATTTAATTTCTGCTTTTTACAATGACAGGTTAAATCTGCTGTGAGAAGTGTCATTATCACTTAGTTATTATTTGAACTTCAAACCTATTTGAACATATATTCTCCAATTCACACAATACTTAATAAACAGTCAAACTACATTTTAAAATTCCCCGTCTTTTCCAGGTTCTCCAGATCCTATAATTTTTTCCAGCCACTACATATAATTATGAATATTAAGTTGATTACAAACGTTATTTTACTAACTTAATGTAATAACATTTTTGGGTATTTACATATTCTAAATCTGTCTCAAAATTGTAAACTTTATGCCTATTGATTAGTGTGATGTAAGTAAAACTTCAGTAAGATCAACTTTCACCAGTTCAGTTTAAAATTGTTGGGAGACTATTTTTTTTATATCCTTCCTACAACATAATAAAGTTCTCCTGCTTTCACATAGTCACAATTTAACTTTCACTAGAACGCCACAAGGTAGAGGAACGGAAAAATGACATGAAAATCACATGTTGACTTTGAGATTGCTCAACTGGGACAAATGTGAAAAAAAATTCAAAATCAGTATTAACTGGAAGAAAAATGTTATTTTGACTATTGTAAATTAAATTCCCCTTAACTTTCCAAGTTGCTGAACAAAATGTAGATACTGACCTGTGATATCGATAACCTGGTCTAGGATGTCCGAGAGCAGGGGGTCAGAAGACTGGTTGTCCCAACCGGGGCTGTCTGCAGACACAGGACCGGACCTATACTCCACAGAGCCTGCAGGGGACGGGAACCCACTCCCTTCCAGCTGATGCAACCTCTGCTGCTGCTGTTGTTGCTACCACAAACATATTATTGCAATGAGTGAATGCTTAAAATAATGTTCTTTGACTGAAGTAGTTGAAATTATATTTTGAATGTGACAACCATAGATTCACAGTAGTGAAGCGTAAAACACCATCCATACAATTTTTTAAGACTTTTTTATGGGCTGTGTATTGACAGTGATAAAATAAAGAAAAACTAGGTTTATAAAAAGTTTAGATTGTAAAATCGAACAAACATATTTTGTGATAGTAAAACTTTTCGTATTAAGGACAAAGCTTCACAAGTTACACAGAAATCATCCATCAGTCACCACTTAGCCAAAGATATAACCAAATTTAACTAAATGGAGTGTGAGATATTAAAAAAGTTTTGTTTTATTACTAAAACAAGTTCCCATTCATCATCACGGTTATATATAATCAAATTTCTAACACCCAATGAGAATTAATGTTCACCTATCCCTCAGTTTCCAAATGCTCAATTTACAAATTTTATATTTTTCCCCAAAAACTGCCTTTCTAAAATATTAATGTGGTCTATATTTGCACTAATGTAATATGCATACAATTTTGTACTTATAATTCACTAATGTAGTTATATTGATATATATATATATAAATGTTTACTAATCGCCTCTTAACTTGGCAGTTACTTAAAACTAAGCGAGCCTTGACTATATTATTTGAGTCTACGACAATGAGACAATATGGCTTCAAAAATTAAGTTGCCAAACCTTCAGAGTTGGTGCATTCTAGCAGCAACATTCCCTTTTGGTGGTGGGAACTTTCATGTATCGAGTGAGACTTTGTTTCAGTATGTTGATCACCTTTATTCTATTGTAAGAACAAGTCAGTGTGTGTCCGAAGTTTAACTTGGCAAATAACGCGTCTTAGCCAAGGAATTAGACAGAGTTATGATACAGCAGTGATAACATACAAAGAAACTATGGGAGAGAAACCGGGAAGTGAGAAGAAAATAATGGCATTTATAAGTGGAACACATGTCAGTGGATTGGGATGGGGGGGGGAGAAGTAACTATTTCAACACAAAAAGCCTTTCAAGTATAAAGCAGAACTGTAATCCTAAAATTGATGCGAGCATTCTTTATTTTTGTAAAGAAAGAGGCTATATGGATTTCCAATAAGCCGCAAAGTAATTCAATAGAAGGCACAAGAAATTGCAAGGGAGTTAAAAGTGCCTCAAAGGGAATTTGGTTGGGGACGAAGATATATGTGCAGGGGTGATATATCACTAAGATGAATAACGTATTTGGCGCAAATATTGCCCTCTGACTATGCAGAAGAGTTAGTGAAATATCAACCAAATTTAATTGGCCTTCGTATGACTATCTCCTTTGCTATATAGGAAATGACTGTTTATTTCGACATGCCAATCAATACAAGCGTGAACGAAAAGGAATCCAATTTCATTGTTGTGAAGACCACTAGCAATCAAAAAATTGTGTATTACAGCTGTAACTGTAGATGCTCAGAAGCTACCCCCATATTATTTTAAGACAAAAGCCTCCCAAAAGAAACTCTGCTCGATGGGATCATTGTCAGGTGTCCAGAACGCGGGGGACGACGACGACGACAGTGGGTCTAATGTGTGATGCTTACAGTCGTGTGTAATAGAAGGTTTAAAGCTATTCTAAAAATGTAGAGAGTGTTTGTGTTTGATGCATTTTAGGACATCTTACTTCAGATGTAAAAAGGCAACCTAGGTGAGAACCTATAACATGTTAAATCACACAACTTTAAGGAATTAATTATTTTCTAACATTTTTGGATGCTCAAAACCTACACTCCGCCTGGATTACTTCCTCTGAAAGTGAAATTTAGCTGCTTGGGTGAGTATATCTTCCAAATCTATTGCCAACAAATTTAAGTAGTGTTGCTTATCCAACATGATAACATTTAAGATAATATATTATGAGATGACCGTGTAGAAGAGACCAATGAGACTGAAGAAAATAACATTGATGAGACCAGTGATAAATGTTTTTTTTCTCTGAAAGAGATTGAAAATTTGAGGGTGCAGGCTATTCTTGGGCTTAAGTGAAGTTGTGAAACCTAAAAAGACAAAACATTCTATATATTTTAAGTTTTAAGTATAAAATTTAAAATCAAGTGAAATGAAGCAGAAATACTAACAAATCTTCTCAAATATATTTGTTTTTACAGCGAAAACAATTTTCGTGGCCAAGAAAGAAATCGGAGAGAATGCCGAGTCTGTTGTTGGTGCTACAAATTAGCATAGTATGTCCAAAGGCGGTGGTTCTCAAACTTTAATTCCTTCAAGGTCGTCAGTTTGGGAATCACTGATCCATTATTTAAGAAGCTCGAACGGTTATGCTATGGATAGTAAAACACAATGAAGTGCAGGACTAAAATTTCCAACTATTTAGACTACGGTATTGTTATTTAAGACATCAAGGCAATAAAGAAATCAAAATTATATTTGAGATTTTATTTAAAAAAAGTGATTTTTCTGTTGGGCTCATGAACCAACTGAAACTTTACTCAGTTAAATGAATATAAAGTGGGTCTTTGATTAATAAATGTTGGTATTGCAAAGAGTTTTTGAAAATATCATTTTAATTTGTAAACTGTGGGATGGGTGGAAGAACAGTTTAGAAAATTCAAACACATTTATTTCCGACCAACAATGGTAACTTTTTACTCTATTATTAGTGTTATTTTATAGGTATTGAAAATATCAATCAAAAGTGGCAGCTGTTGATAACACGACTTGGTGCCTGAATATATTAAAATTGTTTTAGTAACTACAAGATGTCATTCTTCCAACCAAAATCAGGGTGAAGGTGTATTCCATTTAAAATGTGTCAGAATGTATTGAGTTGTGGCTGAAGACTCTTTTATAAGTGAGATGTAATGTATTACTTTAAGTATTCAGAGTAGTTTTCTGATCTTACAGCATAGGTAAACATATTATAGCTTTAAATGTTATTATTTCTATTAAAATTCAACTGAATTTATTGGTGTAGTTTTTGTGGAGTGATATAGTTTTAGGTAATAACCTGTTGTTGCAGTTTGTGCAACTGTTGGCTGTGTAGCAGAGCTTGTTGCTGTTGTTGTTGAGTAAGCTGGTGGTGCTCCTGTTGCTGGTTCAGAATCTGGTTCAGAAAGCTATTGTTTGGATGCCTATTTGGTGGAGGGGGGTGCCTGATGGTTGCTTGACCTGCCCTTGTGTCCACCGAGTGCTGGGTCGGCCGACCCGGACCGCCTGCAGCGCAGGATGGAGGTTGTAGGCTTCCACCTGACCACGCTAGAAAGTAGGGATTAGATAGAATATTAAATATGATAAAGAAAAATCTTTCTAATTTGAATGTTGTAATCATTTTAGAGCTCTTTATTATGATTACAGCTTTCTTAAAAGTGAATCATTTGATTTACACTCAGAAAAATAGTATTTTATGGGTAGTTCTTGGATAGGTTGGGGTTGGTTAAAATAAAAGTATGAAGTTTGTTAAGAGTAAGAATAAAGTAAAAAATAGCGCATAGTATGGCCAGTAAAAAAAAACTCTATTAAGTATTAAAAAAAATTTAATCAATTTAAGAATTTTTTATTTACTCGCCAGCCAAAAATATATTAACATGTAAAATCCAAACTAATATGTAGGCTAAATAGATAATCTGAGGTGGGAGAGGACTGGAAGGTGAAGCAACAGGTGGAGCATAGAATGCAACTGTTACAAAATAAACTTTAGTGGAGACGATCCTAAAAACCCAGCCTTCTCAATCAATGTCGGGCCCCCTAACATGTTAACATGTTACCAACCTTTCCAGTGAAATTATGCCCATGTTATAGGTTTTAAATAGAGCACCAAAGAGTCACAATATAAAGTTATGTTTATCAAAGCCTCTTTGGGCTTGTGTAATCAAATCAATAATCAATGCTACAGGTATTGTATTGCCCTATAAACACACCTTGCTGCTGTGACTGGTGTTTCACTTTGTCAAGGATGCGCGGCAACTTGTCTTGAGGGGTGGCGGTGATTATGGAAGGAGGGAGGGGAGGTATTGTGGTGGGAGTGCTGGGTTGTTTTGCCAGGAGGGATGCCAGCATCTTGTTCTTCTCCCACAACTTGCTGCTGCTTCCCCTAGCCTCTCTATGGTGCATAGGGGGACCCAACGATTCCATAGCACCTCTCTTGGCTGGACCAGGCTCCTCTCCCTCGTCACTGGGACGCTTGCGGCCACCGACCAACCCCAGTGAGTCCGAGGAAGGAGGAGAGGGGGAATTGTGGGAAGTGAACCCAAGACTCTTAAGGAGATGATCTTCCGCACCGAGATGGTTAGAATGCTGCCCTGTGTCTATCGATAGAGGGGGCTTTCTTTCCTCGTCTTGTTTCTTCATCAGCTGCTGAAGCAGCTCATTCTGTTTCTGATGTTCAAGATCGTCCTCATCATTCCTTTCATTTAAAAGCTATAACATATCAAGAAAACATGATAAATGTAAAGGTTGAAATTAAAGCTGCTCTAAGGGCATGGATACCATATTTATTTTTAATAAGAAAGTTTTTTACTACATTAAAATATGCATTTTGCTATCAAAGTTAAAAAGTGATTAAATAGATCTAACCTTGATACCTCTCATGTAGAAAAGAGTAAACATTATTAAAATAAAAAATGTTTTGTTCACTAGAAGTAATCAATACATGAAAACACATAAGAAAATCAAATATCCTCACACTATCAAAATAAAACAATAGCAAATTAATTATTGTTACCAATTACATTGATGTTATAATATGTATGAAAAAAGTGCATTGAGCAAAAACATTTAGTAATTAATAAAATGATAGAGTATTAGGAAAAAAGTAAAAGTGTATTTTATTTGTGTTCTACTTTTTTCCTAATACTCTATCATTTTATTCATTACTAAACAATTACATTGATGGAGAGTTTGAGCGGATCAGTGAGTGTAGTAATCCATGTGTACTTTATTTACTTTTTAATACTGTATATTTAGAAAAACAGCACTACAACTAAAGAACTTGCCAGTCAGTTTGTGTTTTAGTATCTTGTAACGGGAGAGCATTCCACTTTTATTTTATCATTTTTATTTTTTAAAACCACTTGGTGACCATGTCTGAACTAAAAAGAGTTTTTATTACTAAATAAAAAAAACTTTAAATAATAATTTAAAAAAAGGGTTATTAGTGAAGTAATTAATGAATAGAGTTTAATGTTGGTGAGAAACTGTATGTGATATTTTATAAAGAAGCAAAATGAAAAATAATGGATTTGCAGGATTTTCTGATAGTGAAAGTGGCATGTCTTGGTGGAAAACTATGAAGATACATTAACTTGGAAAAAATGGTGCTTTTATGGTTTAACTTGCAGAGGGTTGAAGAAATCTCGGTTTCTGGAGTTGTGTGGTCAAATATAAGTATTTTTTCGAACAGTTAAAATTACCTGAATACTTCAATGCATTATCTGGGTGGTTAACAAGATCCAAGCAAAAGCATGATTAGTCAAATTTATATCAAAGGTGAAAAACTAAGCTCAAATGCACCAGCAGCTGAGAAATTTAAACTTCACTTCCAAAGTTTTGTCAATAAAGAGGGATTCACGTCAGAACTAATTTATCATGTCCATGAGCTTTTGCAAAAGTTAAGAATTTGTCTAATTTACCGACAGATTACTAAAGAAATGATCGGCTTTGTTGGATGTATGAATTTTAAAGTATTGATTTTTAATATATTTGTTCCAGGAATTCGATAGGACTTACAATACTAGGCCTTCTACCAAATAAAAAGCCGTTTTAGTTTTGGACAATGCCACATCATCCAAATGAAAACATTTTAAAATCCGACAATGCAAACATATCTGTAAAATATTTACCCCTTAATGTGACGGCTATTATCTAACCAATAAATAAAGTAGTCATTAAATTTTAAAAAGATACACAGAAAAATGTATTACTGAAATTTTTTTAAAGATTCTCTTTATGGAAAGAACACCATATTGGATGCCAGTTGCAAAATATCTGCTGCTTGGAGATTGATAAAAAGTTATAGTTTAATGAAAATGTATGAAAACTTTTACCAGGGAGTAATGGAGATTTTTATGCTCTGGAGAATAGTGTAGGGAAGCGCTACCCAATTTATTTAATAATTTACATAGGGTATATGGTTTTGTGAATGGTGATGAGTAATCTCTGCGCAATTGGATGAACACAGATTATATTTGCCTGGACAATAAGTTTTAAATGATAACGAGATTGTACGATGCATATTCGATTACTTGGAGCAACAGAAATATAGTACCCTTGCTGATAAGCTAATGTCACAAAAGCTGCATAGCAAATTTGCTGAAAAGAGAATGAAGGGGAGGGGGGACTTATCTTCTGTCATATTTTAAATAAATGGATAAATAACATAGGTTTATTTTTCATTTGTGTTTTAATTTGTTCTTAATTAACCTAGTGTTTTTAATCCATACAATTTTTTTCTCTACCACTCCGGATAATCGCCACAGTCTGGAAAACGTTGATGATGAATAGTAGAAGTGTGTATTTTTAACTAAACAATTTGTATAAATCCTTTCCAAACCAATACTCAATAGGGACATTGTTTATTTATTAAATGTTTTTTTGAAAAATGTAATAGCTATGCCTACACTTGGTTAAATAATGCAGTAACACTATGAATGCAAGACAGTCCATTCTGTAACTTGCACTTCTTTTGTGGTAAGGGTGGTCACCCTGTGACTTGGCGATAGTAGAGGAAAATTCTCCTCCTCACTGCCCCTTCCTACTAACATTGTCATTTACTCAATCCATCATTGTATGTCAACATTATTGCATATTACCTGCCAATGGTTTACTTTTTTCTTCAAAATAATTAACAATGTGGTTGTTTTATATTAACTAATTGCTATTGTAAGTTAAGTTATGAATTACTTTTAATGTTGATTGATTGATAAAAATTAAACTTTCAAAATATTGACTCTTGAAAGTTTTCAACTTAGGATAATGAAATAAGTTCCTTACAATTAAAGCACATAATTACCTCAATTCTAGCTTTTAGTAAATATATTTTTCAAAATACTTTGTAAATTTCTAATTTTTATTAATTTTAATGCAAGATTTTTTTTTGCTTTATTTATGACAAATCACGAAAAGGTGGGGAAATTTTACTATGAACAAAAAGCATGGTGGGAAATTTCACCACCAATGAAGCTGAGAGAGGGATCTCAAATGGTGAGAGTATTCTTTTGGAGGTGATGTGAGCCTTTCATAGGAGATCAGATAAATCTGAATACAATTGAGTGAACTTGAACTTATCTTTCTCTTCTTCCCCACCTATTTCCCAGCTCATTTACAGTAATATTTTCCAAGCCCAATTGTTTTATCTCAACTGAAGCCCTATTCATAATAGAAGATTATTTTAGACAGTCAATGTGAACACCACCGCTACTATCCGTTATTCACCATCTAGTTTAAGTGAATGAACTAGTAGTTCTTGTTCTTTGATTTTAGCAATGATTCGTTAAATTGAATAATTTTTTTTATATAAAATGTTTATTTCCCATAAATTAACTTTATAGGAAGAACATCTTTCAATTAAAGAAAATTATTTAATTTGATTAAAAGGTTTTATCAAAATCCCTTAAATCTTTCAATAGATCATTTACACTAAAGAAGTCTTTGTATAATGCGTGTACTGACCTTAAGGAGCATGTTGTTGCCAGTGGAGGTTTTGTTAGCCTCAGTGCTGCCAAGTCTCCCTCTGTGGCTGGCTGGGCTACCTCGCAACACACCACTTTCTTCTACCGTATCATCCTCATCTTCTTGATTCAGTAAACCTTTCAGTATGCGGTGTTGGTCCTCTCCGTCATCTGTGCTGGTGCTACATCTCTTGGTCAGCAAATTTCGCAGCCGGCCTGACTCCCCAGGGACCAAACTCTCGCCACTGCCATTAACCTCGGTCACAATGCCCTCCTTGGAGTCCTTCACCTCCTCCAGCATGAGACCTTGCTCCTGCAAGGGGCTGAAGGGGAACGAGTTACTGAAGGTGTTGGCAGGTGTGTTGGCTCGTGCGGGACTGGGCTGCGTGGCCGGCTGGTATGGGCTGGGTCCCGGCCCGGCCGGACTGTAGCTCGGGACACTATGAGGACTCTGACGAGAGTCAGGACGGTGGTAGCTGCCGTCATTGCTCAGTATGTCCCAGGTAGAAGAGCTTGGAAAGTAGTCATACTCGTTGAGACTGAGCTCGCCACCGGTGAGTGTGAACGTAGCATATGAGGAGCTAGCATTAAGGGTGATGGTGTTGTCACTGGAGGTCGCTGGGGCAAACCCACTTGACGTGACCATGCTGCCGTTGACCGGGCTGGGGGAGCTGTTGGAGAAGTGACCGCAGTCGGATGCTGATTGGAGTTCATTATCCCTATATGGGGAGGATAGCCAAGGAGGGTAGAGAAAGACAGATATATCAACACAAAGTCAATATGGAGGATGTTAGTATTACAAGATTGTGAACCAGCACCTGTGTTAGCCAGATTGTGTTAAAGATTAGTGGAATAGGCTATGGAAATGAAAACTACAGTGAATCCTGCTATAGACTCTAGAGTGTATTGTGAGTAGAGACACAAACTTAATATGATTCCTGGTTCTAATATGTTGAAGAAAAATGTCCAAACCCTGTTTTTAAAGAGATTGCTGCCAGCTTCAAGGATGACAGAATGAATGTCTTTTATTGAGTGATATACTTGAGAAAATAGTTATTTTGATTTTTAAGCATACATTAACAAAGAGAATTGAAAAAAGAAGGGAAAATTATCAATTTGAATACCAGCTTTTTCTTTTTCAAGGATAAGTTATCAAGCACTTTTACTAGCCTAACTGCAATAGAATTCAGGGCCATGCTTGACAGATGTGGGGCCCTGGACAAACTTCGTCTCAGTTATCTGCCTCAAGCTTACCCATCACCCCCAATATATAAAAATAACTTATTTATGTTTATTGTTAGTGCAGTAGTTTGAGCCTATTTATACGTTTTTTTAGCATCGTGTTTTAAGATCCATTTGGGTTAAAGACTTATACCAATTTTCAGCCGTATATGATATCAGGAGAATGCGCTAAAAGCTATATTTTTTAATAATTAATTTTAGAAGCGGTGTTTTTTTTAAAAAGACATTTAAGGGATGATTTCTCTAGGGCCGTTCGATTGATTTCCTTACTCAATGAAATTGGTCTGTATGAAGGTACAAATAACAGTCTAGCCAATTTTAAATTGAATCGGTTAATGTGTTCAAAATATATTTTAAGATATATCCACCATAGACAGACGGACAAATGCAAATCAGGGGGATAAAATGAAGAACTCACTTCACTTATTATATAAATCAAACCCTGTGATTATGTTTTTATTTGTTTTGACACACTGAGAATATTTGTTAGATCACCTATAAGGGAGCCTACTATTTGAGTGTGCAAGTAAAAATTTTCCACCAAGGCTTGTTTTTTTCCCATTGTCACCTAAGCAACTGCAACATTTGCAAACCCCGAAGGACAGTCTTAGAGAAAATGGTATAGCATTTGTGGGCAGGACTTAGAAAAATAGCTCTATAGTTAAGTAAGATAGGACTGAAATAATTCTTAATACGATGAAAAAAACAAAAACAAAAAAAAAACAGACTTGCCAATAATAGTGGTGATTATTTAAATGGTTTTTTCTAAATAATAATTCAAAATGGTGATTACTTCATCTCAGTTCAGCAAAGTACAGTTAAACTTTAATATATTTTGAAAGACTTTACTATCTAAAGGGCCTTTTTAAAATCATATCTTAATTAGATAAATTTCATAATATTTACTTGATATTTTAACATTTATAATGAAGGCAGTGTTCATAAAAAATAAAATCATTTTACCCATACCTTATTTTTTAATTTTAAAATATAATTTTAATGCAGTTTTTAAATTAATAATACCAGCTTCAATGGACATGTATATTAAATAAAATCAGGTTTATCTAATCTGGCTTTCCTGTGACAAGGTTGGGGTTCAAATCCCAGTCATTTGAACTTAAGTGGTTTTCAATAAATCCACACTCCCTCTCTTCACGCAAACAAAAAAATAATATGAATCTGCTCTTAATTTTGACCTCTCTCTCATCCATAGTCCAGTAGTGTAATTTAAGTAATCAGACATGGTGAAAAATCTCCTTGTCAATGTATGCCTCCCATATTCAGTGTTTACCTTTGGTCTGAGACCAATTTAAAATGAAAATTTAGTTTAAATCTGAAGGCCAAAGTTTAATATTGTTTTGGCTTCTATTTAAAAGTGTAAAGAGATGGCCAAATTGAAAGTATATTTAAAAATATCTCAACACTAATATTGTAACCGTCATAATTCTTCATTTGAATCCCAAATACAATAGGATGTGATTGAAAAGTCAAACACAATACTTAGTTTTTAATCTAACAAGCAAATAATTTGAAGTGAGATACATATCAACAGGGATGGGTGTCTAAATTATGAGGTTTATGTACAGCGAGAGGCTTAGTACTTGCTGTCAAGTGAAACTAACAAAGTTAGGTCTTTTAATATAAACTACTACATGTCTTTATTGTTGCACAATTTGTGTTTCAATAGCATTAACAGAGACAAGATGAATTAACAGGCTAGTTTTTATTTATACCTCATAAATCAATGTTAAATCATGCTTATTAATTGTTACAATGTTTTAACTGCATTTTAGTTTTATTAAATACATTAGATTAATAATTTATTAAAAACAGGTGTATCTGAGGCTCTTTAAACTTATCATAAAATTGTAAATAAAGGTAATGATTGATAAGATAAATACTGTTCAGCCATTTATGTGGTGCAAATTCATTCAATGTACCCCATTACATCTTGCTACAGTTTGCTTAAGTAACGTTAATTAAATTTTGTACAATAAAATGTTAGTGTGAATTTAAAATATTTCTACAACTTTTTAGTATAAATGGCCATGGTTAGTTTTAACTTGTGGATAGTGAAGAATAAAAAAAAAAAGAGTTTTGCATGTTCAGTGTAAGAAAAAATGTCTCACTAAATTGTTGAATTGTTCACCTATCTAATTTATTTTTAAACTTTGCAATAACTTCTTACAAATTTAAAAAATTATATCTTAACCCTTTTTGTGATGTTCACACTAATAAAACAAAACTTTTTTTTTTATAAAATAAATAATAAGACAGTATAGAAACACTGTGCAATAATGTAAATTAAGTACTGATAGTGAAGGAAGCCAACCTGAAAAGATTGTTAGGTTAGGCCTAGATAGAAACAAACACATTTCTCTCTTTAGTTCTTCTCTTCTTCTGCCTAAACTTTTACACTTCTCACTTCTTCACACTTCCACAGTTACACATGGTTTCAAATTTTTGGAAATATTCCTTTTTAATATGAATTTCTGAAAATTCGAATAAATGTGTTACTGTGGAAGTGTGAAGAAGTGGGAAGTGTAAAATTCTAAGAAGAAATTAAGAGAGAAGTTTGTTTGTCCCTATCTAGGCCTGCTTACTTCACTGTCGCTTACATTACATTACTGTAAAATATTTCTACAATGTCTTATTATATATTTCCAAGACACTAGGCTTATTTTAAGAAATAAAGCAGTAATAGGCCCTTACAACTAAAAGGATGTTTGAAAAGTGAAAAGATAAAGATACAGTAATGCGACATGCATTAAGAGCACTTTGGTGGATGTGTAACATGCAATATTTATGAATGATTAAAAGAATAAAGAAAAAGCATTGTAAGTAAAATAAATAAAAAAAATATGGAAAGATAAAGGAAAATAAAATAAAAATATGTAGAATGGGTCACCTCTCCAACAACCAGACTGATCGAACGAGCTATTTTTAATGTGGCTAAGCCAACATGCATATGCTTGAGTTTCGTTGTGCAATAAGCCACCACCATTCTGCCACACCCACCATGCCACGTGGCCCAGTCCCACACCACTCTTTCAGCCTTTGAAACAGTTAGTGCAACAGATCATTGAGCAATGTGAAAATAAATGTTGGAAAAATAAAACAAAAAGATAACAGGACCTACAGATACAATACATAATTTATACTATAGCATATTTAAATAGTCTTAACTTCATTATCCTTCCTCATCGGAAGAAATGCATACTGTACAGTCAGAGAGCAATGTCTACTGCCTCCTTTTAACTGCTGCTATCACTCATTATCACTAAATGACAAAATCTATTTACCCTTATTAGTTGCTGTCTTCCGAATAACATAAATTGAATTCTGAATCTGTGTGCATATGCAATTAGTTTCCATTGGTAGTGTTCCAATCTATTTGGTTCCAGAGTGTGAAAAGTTTTACCAGTGTTTTTCCAGAAGATATACCTGTAGCAGTTTAACGATGTTGCATGTTTAAATGAACATAAAGATTTTCTAAAAATGAACAATAATGACAAAAATCCTATGACATGTGTGTTTCAATGAGGAGCCAGTACTATTTCTTTACCTCTCAGGTCAGAGTTAGAAGTGCTTTAAACAAATTTAATTTAAAGATATAACATGTGAACTTTAGAATTAACTAAAATGTGAAGATAAAATAAAAAATATAATATTAGATTGACAATGTTTTTGCAAAGATAATTCAGCAATTTGAAGCAAAGCATTTAAAATGTGTGGGTTTAATAAATTTCCTAAGCCAATGTTCATATAAAAGTAGATTAAAGTGTGCAACATTTTTATCACAATAGGTTTAAAGTGCTCTAAGCATTTCCATGCAAAGATAAGATAATTGTACTATATAATATGGATATACTTGTTTTAGCTATGTTGAATTAAGTATCATGCTCTGAGTTTTAAGCAAATCATGTGTGTTTAGCAAATAGGTGATATTTTACATTTAAAAAGACAAGAGCCACGTTAGAAGAGAAATGCAACATAAAAATTGCACCTTACAAAATAATACAAAAAGAATTAAAATAAACTATAAAGTTCTAATTTAATAAAGAAATCCAACCCAAGGAAAGAGAGGAAATGCGGGAAGGATCAAATGCACATCTTTTTTCCCCTTTCTTCTGTATAAGTAGAGAAGTAGTCACACACATAAACATAAATAAACATAGAGGGATATTTCAGCTTTGTTACTTTTAAAATAAAAAAATAAAAAGGGAAAAGGAAATACACTTTGGATAAACAGTTAACTACTCCATTTGGATTCTTTTTTTTAATCACTTTAGAGAAACTGTGATAAACTGTCGCAAAAGTAAAAATAAACTTCTCACACCTTTGGCTGTGGTTATAATAATTTATCCAACAATAGCTTACCAATATGTTTCCAACAGTTAATTTTTTAATTCAAAATGAGGTATTTTAGTGTTTGTGTAAAGTGGCTTTCCTCTTTCCCCTTTAAGTTTGGTAAAAGCAATAATGCTGAAATATTACTCTTTTGTATTTAAATGTGTGAATGATTATACTATATTAAGACATAAAAAAGAAAAAAGATATCATTTTTGTCCATTGGAATCCATCTACATTTTCTTCTCTTTCCATAGGTGGGCTGAGCTGGCTTTCTTAATTATATGTGCATGTATTAGTTTATTTGATTGCTTTTCTTTTAGATATCAATTTACAACCATTGCTAAACAAAACGACATGTAAGAAATTCTTTAAATAAGAAACTATCAATTTTATAAATAAGCAATGTGAGACATTAAAAAAGTGAATCAATAAAAACTTATTCTTGTATTGTTCTTTAAACATGAAAATAATAATAATAATAATAATAATAATAATAATAATGCTACAAATACAATATGTTGTCAACATTATACATTTAAAAAAGAATTATGTTTAAGGACTTGATGTCTATTGAAAATTGTGACGTGTTTTAAATGTAAACTGCTAGGCTTGCATTTGTGTGTGTATGCCTTGCAAAAAATAAAAAATATATAGTTGACTGCAAAATCATAGTGTGGTCTATAATCACACGCATAGATAATAAATAACTAATGTGGCAACATTGAGGGCTACATAATATAGTTATATCAATATACATTAAAATAGTTTATAAGCAGCATGGTAGATGATGTTCTCTAAAGATTCATAAACTTTAAAAAAAATGTAATAGCCTTGACTCTTATCATACAAAATTAACTACAGACCAAAATGGCTGACAAAATGAAAAAGTCAAACCTAGTGCTAACACAACTACGTTTCATGATTTTTTGTTGCAGTCCATTGGTAACTTTAGTAAATACTTGAACCATTAATTTTTTTGCTGTAAAAATATTACTATTAAATTTCAAATTTATTTGACATATTATATAGTAAAAAAACAACCAATGGACACAAATTGTATTTGGGGGTTAAGATAAGGAAACTTTTAATGGCCTACTTAACTCACTTTTGAAGTCAAAATAAAAATGCTGTATTAATAACACATTGTAGTATTATAATTTTAGGGTGGTTTATATTCGAGGGTGGCTTATTTTCGTGTAAACACAATATTTGACCAATTTAGGTATCAAACAAATTTACTGATACAATTTGATTGACAAAATAGGCATCAAATATTTGTGTCATATTTGATAATGTATATTATTGAAAATATGAGGCTAGCTTGTAAAAAATTTAAATGGAAGCTTTGAAATTAACTAAAATAATTTCTAGTACAGTAAACAAGAAACTCAATCATTATACCCGAGTAATTTTAAATAACAATACAGGAAAATAAATAAATAAAATTAACCCTTTCATTAACTCTCATACAAATCTACCTAACCATAGAAAAATATGGATGATTTGGTTGTAAAGAGAGTAGACTTCACACAGCCATGATTCCTTAAAGTTTATATGTTAAGTAATAAGACTTTTCAAACAAACAAAGTTTAATGTTTACTGTTTAGATATAGCACTCAATCATGTATACAATTAGTGTTTTGATGATCAACCAATAAATACTAACTAAAGAAATATTATGCGCTAAACTGAAAATGTTTAAAATGTTTCCAAACTTTGACAGGCTATATGAACTTAAGTTATGACACCCGATGTGTTGTACAAACTTACCCAATGATCGAGTGAGTAGCCATGATGAAGTCTGGCTCGGCCATGGACGAGTTGGCCTTAAAGAGCTTAGACTTGGTCTGGACATGAATGAACTTATCAGGTGCCATGATGTGAAGGCGGTAGCTGGAACTGGTACTAGAGCCCGAATGCAGAGTCTCCTTGAGGTGGCTGGCCAACTTCTGTAGGTCCTGCTGGGGGCAGAGCTCCTGGATGATGTGACCCACCAGCTCCTGAAAACACATCAACACATGACTCGTCTCTCCTTCATCTGAACGGAATGATTCACACATGGTCTTGGTTCCTCAACACACAACACATTATTTACCCCTTTTGTCAACAACTTAGTTTCTGGGAGGGTCTGGTGTGTTTGAAACCTTCACCTCTCCCCCCAGGAACTAGAAATTATGTTTTAATGTATTTTGCTGTACAAAGCCGATTTGATTCACTGTATTTTTGAAAAAAGAACTGCCAACAGATAGTGTGATAGTCTGGTGTCTATTCTAAGGGTTGCCATCCATTAATGTGACCATTGATGTGGATTTTAATGTTTAATGAATCGGCTGTTTAAATAATAATTATGTTTAAAACCATGGTAAATTAAATATGTTTAAATGTTGAGGCATTGGTTAGATCATTCATTAATAATATATTTTTTGCTAAAAATAGGTTAGTTCAATTTTCTATGGAAAAATAAATCTATAAAAATGTGTGAAATATTGTTATTTGATTTACTAAAACTAATAATGTTGAATTTTTCATGTTGTGCATTAATGGTGTTTATTTACACCAACGGGCCAACTTAATGTTAAACAGATAGTTAGTTACCTTGTGATATTGCGTTGAACTAGACTGCTGAGGAAGGGGAGATCAAGGTTTGAATCTCGTTCGGGTGAACTGGTGGTGGTGGTGGTAGTTTTCACTAAATGGTTTTCCACTCTCCCTTCACGTAAAATGCGGGTTCACTTCCTCTATATTCAACCTTCCCAATTCCTAACTCATTAGCGTAATTAGTACTTAAGCGTATAACCCAAACATGTACTAAGATGTGGTGTTAAGTATACTTTGTGTTACTTAGACCAGGGGTAATCAATCTCTTTTGTTCGCATAGCACCAGATATCATTTTTCTTCAACTTTGTTGTTGGTGTATTAATTAAGCTATACATATTCTATAATCTATGTCTATGACAGGGAGGGAGAGAAAAAAGGTAGCTTTCAGCTCACATGTTCTTACGCCTGGGTCTCTCTTGGCCAATCCTAAATATGGCCCTGATTATTTAGTGTCATGATGAAATAATATATATATATATACACACACACACATTTTACATACTCCCAAAGATGTCTTTGCTTACCCCCGGGGGTTATCCAGGTTGAATAACACTGATTTATAGGATTGCACTATCTATTAGAAGAAAACAATATTTTGCAAGTTTGAAACTGCTGCACCACAATTTTTTTAAAGTTCTTTTTTGTTCCTTGAAAAATTCAATTTATATTGATTGGTATTATGAAGTTTTGGAAATGAGTTAACAATATGTTCCAAAGAGTGGGGGGGAAAAAAGAACCATGTTAATTAACACAATAAAAAGTACCTTAAGTCACTAAAGTGTAATACAACCATGTTGGTTCATCACTACTAACCTTATTCAGGTACTGTGAATATGTGGAAGAAACTCCACTGGTGTCTATGCTAATAATTTTTCCACTGACGTCCAGTTTCGTAGTAAACTGTTCTATGGGGTTGCCTATACTTTTCTCATTCTGAGGTATTCGTCGTGCTACACACATGAGACAGGGTCCAACCTCAGCGGATTCTGAGGTCACACTGCCACCTTCAGTCTTCTCACTTGGGAACGGAAGTAGGGTGGAAGAGATCTAGAATAAAATATGATTAGCGTTAACTTACATCTATAATATTTTATTTTAATACAGGATAATCATTGCTACAATTCAACAATAAGAGAGAAGAATCGAATCATTGCTTATAGGTTGGAGGCTTTTTTGAAAACTTACCATTTTATGTATTTATTAGAAAAAGTAAAGTTATTTCTTTTGTAAACTTGCTGTAGGCCTATTGATTTTCTTCTGTTTCTAAATGTACTTGTTTATGAATCTGATAGATGTCACATCAAACATGAATAATGTAATTTGTGTTTTCTATTTTCTGTAACTAGTTTTTCCATTAGTTCGTTTTTCATGTTCTGTGAAGACATATGAAAAAGATAAAATATTAATGTTAATGTTGTGTTAATAATGTCAATAAAGTTTAACTAATATTTTTGTCCCACATTAATTTTTTTTTTTAAACAAGCCCAGACAAAATAAGGTCCATTGGGTTGACAGGTTGAAAAGAGTGTGCATGTGTGTGGTAAGTCTGTGAGGTTATGTTAGAACTAAACTTTTTTGAGGTTAGTTCACTGAGTTGAAAATGAAGTGAAACTTAAGGAAAAGATGGATAAAACAAAGCACTTCGGTATTCAAAATTGTGACGGAATGAATTTCAAGTTATAAAATAATCAGATGGATTTTTTTTTGTGCCGAAAGATTAACATGAAACAAACGCAAGCAGCTAAAGATGATGATACACAAAATGCGTGGGATGAACTCAACACAAAACAAAAGTAATGCTTTTGATTTTAACAGCTGTGAAATTTGACCAATTGCAGATGGTTATTTATAGCTTGTACTACAGCTAAAGATAGGTGGAATCATCTCAAAACAATTCACGAACAGCAATCTACAATAAATAGGGTTATGTTGAAACAACAATTAATTCTTTAGCTATAAGATGTCGGAATGTGACATAATGGCACAACATATTAACAAAATTGAGTCAATGACTTTATCACTTTCGGATGGTGGTGAACCAGTGGGAGATTTGGACAAGATATCAAACGTGTTGGGTGGACTTCCTACTAAATATGGTTTGTTTGCTATGCCATGAGAATCCTACAATGAAAATAAAACAAACTTTCAACAATTTAACAGCCAGGTTATTAAAAGAAGAGCAACTGTAACAAGAAAGGACATGATAAGTCAGGTTCAAAAGACAAAGGTATTAAATATGGGGCTGACAATATTAAACTTTCCATGTACTTTGATTCTGATTTAGTGGGAGATTATGTAGCTGCTTCTAATGCAGCTGTAGAAATCACTTGGCTTCACACATTTCTTCAGAAGCTCCGTCAACATGAATGAACCAACCTAATTGTGGATAGCCCAAGTATCTTACATCTAATTAAAAATAGGGATACCCAAAAAGGACACTTAAGAGCAATTAGCTGATACATTAGCTAAATCACCTCCACGAGATAAATTCAACAATAATCATTGTAAGTAAATGTCAATTATTTATTTTGCAAATCAGTAAAGAATAGTGGAATTGTTAGAAAAAGTAAAGTCATTTCGTCTGTAAACCTATAAATTGATTTTCTTCCATATCTAAATGCACTTGTTTATCAGGCAAATGTAATCTGTCGTTATCTTTTCTGTGACCACTTTTTCCCTTTTATTTATCATGATCTGAGTGATGTCAACATTATAAGTATATAATTTTACTAATATTTTGGCCAAACTGAGTTGTTTTATTTAACATTTTTCACTGAACTGTGATCAATTGGACAATAGGCAAAGATAATGGTAGCGAAGGTGAAAATAACAAAAGATGGGTTTTACTAAAACTTTTTTTGAATAAAGAAACAAGCAACATCAGTATCTAAGTGACCAATATCAACTTCTAACCGTGCTGCCATAGTCCAATCTGTGTTTTACTCTCTTCTGCTGAAGAAGGGCACTGATGTACTCTAAAAATTACATGAGAGTTTTTTGTTGTGTTTTAAACTTTGAGGTCTACAATTGTCTGGTAATTGTGCAAGCCTAGCCCTTCTATCCTCTTTTCAATGATCAACTTTCACTAAAGATGAAGGACTTGCAAAATTCACATTTGCGATAAAGTGAATTTTTCTGTTTTAACATAAATAGCATGAATTTAAGTTTTTTATGATTATATACAATTTTTTTGTAATTTGGCAAATACCACGTCATGCAATATAATTTTTTAATGTGGTATCAGTGGCGATAAGAGCTATGCTAGGGCTACCGTCTATATGGATAGTGTCAGTTTTTGTTTATTTTAAAGGTATATGTGTATTATAATGGATAGTTAGGCTTTTTTTTCTGGTGGTGGTTAACATTAAAAATCACAATTTCTATAGCTATATTATATATATATATATAATTATATACAAATTGGCAATTGATTATTTCGGTATTAATATATTTGTAATAATCAAAGGTAATGAGTTTGACATTAACAAGCTTGGAATGTTTTGTGCGTATTTTCATATTTTATTTCTCTCCAAATGTGTTAGTTAAACACACAATATGAACAAAAAATGTAGAAAGTTTTATCCAAGTTCTGTAAAGTCCCTGAAACACGGGACTAGAGGTATTTTTGCATGGGGGAAAAAAGTAAAAAAAAGAGAGAATATCTAAAATCTCAAGAAGTATCAAAGGCTAGGCGTAGGTAATATTACTTTGTTGAATATGGTGAAGAAGGAAAAGGATCATATGAATTGGCAAAATACATGTGAGGAAGCAGTTTGGTTACCAAATATGTGTAAAAGATGACTCAAAGATTTCTTGTGATATACAACAATGTTATAACCAATAAAAGAGCAAACTTTAGTAAAATTATCCAGCCACAATGGCAATGTTTTTATTTGAGATTGTAAGAAAAGTTTATATTACGATTAACTTGGCGTAGAGAAATGAATAATAAATACAGTCCTAATTTTGGAAAAGGTTCAGAATACAACAGCACCACTTTGATTAAAAATGGAGTCATTTATTTATTGTATGGAAATAAAATTAAACATTACTGTGTGCTCACCATATATTGGTAACCTAATATTGGTGTCTAAATGGTGGTGCATCCAGAAGTGTGCTTGTGCTAGAGTTGTCTGGACCAAACCCTGTATCTTTAATGCATACTAATCTGACTCATATTAGCATAAATAATAACATCGCTTTCAGAATAAAATATCATCACTTTGAGAAAAATAACCTCATATATTCATGCATCTACAAATGAGTTATGATAAATTTAAAAACTCACCTGCATATTCTCATATTTTGATACTCGTTGTTGCTTCTCTTCCATTGTTTCGTCCTGATCATCAGGAGGCTTGATTAACAAGCGGCACGTGAAGTCTCTATTCTTGCTGGCTGTCTGAGAGTCATTCGTCCAACCTGAAATACAAACACTCAAATCATCAAGATGCCAAGTTCTGGTTAGTACAAACATTCTTTTTTTACAAACACTATATTTGTATGAGTTATTAACAGTTGGTAAAAAAAAAATAGCCACCTAAACCGCACAGTAATACAGTTTTTTTCCTAATCAAAAATTGAACCATGATGAGAGAATCAGTATCTAGAATAACTAAGGTGTTAATAAACACAGACCTGGTTAGAATTTTACAAGAAACTAAATCATTTCTATAAATAACTAAATATTTTGTAAAGAAATAATTTCTGTATTGATACACACACTTTGTATAAACAATCATTCTAAACAGTTTCATCTCAACTTCGCAAAAAGCCTTTTATTATTATTATTAACCCGTTCGGGTTATACGCACTTACGCTAATGTGTAATGGTAGGATGATTGTGAAATGAAATGGAGGACCTACAGTTTAACGTGGAATCCGAACCACGGTGGAGGCCTGGCATTCTCCATATTCACAAGATGTCTTGTCAGAGGTGAAAAAAAAAACTTTTAAAAAGTATTCCTTTTATAATATTTCTATTTCCCTCGCTAAGTTTCAATGTTATCTTTCACAAGCTCTTATTTAGTATTCCTTTTGGTTTTGTGTCATACATTCAATACCTTCAATAACCTCTACTCAGTAAACCATTTCAATTTAATTTTCAAGTTTCTGTTTTATAACATTTTCACTCGAGTGCATTAGCAAATTTATAAATTTATATAATTTATATTGTTTTATCTATACACCATCAAAAAGCTTTATTATTGTTCCCTGCATCCTTTTACCATCCTTGTGATGATCAATATCTACATATTTGCTAAAAAAAATACTAAACTGGAACAAAGTATGAATGGTAATGGTACAATTTTGCATTTAATTTGACACATGTCTGTTTGCTATAAAGTTCCTCAAGAATCTGAGGTCCTCTGCCCTATGATTGGGACTTGGTTCTTCTTCTAAGTCCTAGTTAAACCCTGTATGGTCTCTTAAAAATTTGGAAAGGGAGCAATGAATCATTGATAAGCTATTCATAAAGGAGTTCATGATTACTATATGTAACTTTTTCCTTTCTTTAACAAGGGTTGTCGGACTCACCTATAGACATGGGCAGCAAGAAGGAACTAAAGCGAGCATGGTCGCCATGATGAATTATGTTGTAGATGCTCTCCCCGAGAACGTCGTCCTTGGTGTACTTGATGAATTGAGACACGTTCTCTGTGACATACTCCACTTTGCCCTCCGTGTTAACCACGAACAAGAAGCCCTCTAGGGCCTATAGGATAAAAAAAGTTTGCATATGTTTTAAGCATATCTGATCTTACTTTATAAGGAATGAGTGCTTTCCATAATAACTTATAAATATTGTCCTAAAAGGTAACTAAAATTGTGTATTGATGTGTAAAGGTTATATATTAGGAACATTAACAAATCAAATTTCTTAATGGAACATAAGAACTGCAGAGAAACATTCTTAACAAAGGTGTCCAGCCACTGAGGATGCATAAAATAGCCTACCTTTTCCATATTTTTATTCAACAAGCAAATCACACAGTTATGCCTTAGAGGTTGATAAACATGTTTCCTTGAGTTTCTTTTTATCAATCAAATTTCAAAAAACTTGAGAAATGTTATGATTATATCACAATTTAACCTTTTTTTTATTACTTGTAGTAAATTTTTTTTTTCAAATTTATTTACTTATGTTTTAACAATTTCTATTAAATAATGCAAAATTTAAGACCACTTAATTTAAAATCTTAACCTAGTAACTTCACAAGAAAATTCATTAAGTAAACATAATAATTAATGAAGTACCAACAGCTGAATCTTGCAGGAAGATGTCAAGTCAATTTACAACCAACAAAATGTGCTTATGTAGAGCCATTAAAGATCCTATAAAAATGCACTAGTAACTCGCTTTGTTGCACTTTCAACAACACTTGACACTGCATCGAATGTAATGCACGAAAGAAGTAACAAAGTGAATACTTGATGGTATCACAACACTATTACATAAACAAGAGGTACTGCATATTGAAGCCAAGCATACAAAAGATTTAAGTAGGCAAGATAACAGAAACTCAAATCAAAGAATGAATGGTAAGGAAAGAAGATGAACTTGACCCAAACTGTTGTCAAGGATATTCTTTCACGAGCAAGCAGTTGTCTAGACATATACAATATCTGGGCACAATGGGACACAATTATTCAGCATACATATATTAGTTGTGTTTAATAACTTTGATAAATAAGTAAATAAAAGTTTAACATACACAAAAGTGCACTAGTGAGAATTTGTGTGACTACAGAGAAAATAGAATAGGAGAAGAGCAGTTAAAATTAAAAAGTAAATTGTCATATAGCCAAATTGCCTTTGAAACCATTATATTTTAATGTTCCCATAAATGTTTATAGAAGGTGATTATGAATTAACGTGCCAAAATGAAACAGGTGGTGCTCTAACAACTATATTGGTATGAGGTGATGGTCGGCGATGTCCCCGTAAATTAATGCACTATCTGCTAAGGTGATGCCTGTTGGGAAACACTGAAAACCGTTCTACTGAAAGGGCTTAACAACAAACTTCTGCGTAAACAAGCAGCATGTCAGCTACCTCCCTGAAAGTGTAATCTTGCATCTCTGTTCCACTCTTGCATGGCATGATCTTGTTGCCTGTGTAGCGGGGTACCTCGGTGATCATGGGTTCCTTATACCAAGAGTTATAATAGCACCATCTCTCACTCATTTAATTTTGGTAGACTAATTCAAAACAACGCTGCATACAAACGAGATGCATTTGAAAGCTTGGGGATGACATTAGGTATGGTTTACCACTTACTTCCAGTAATAGAGGTCCTATGACGTCGTTGGCTAGGATGGTTGGTTTGGAGGAAGAAACTTCACCTTGTTGAACTGCATCACTGCTAGTGCCCTCCTGCTGTTTGATGTGGCGGATCTACATTATAAATACATACCTTAATACACAAAAGGGCAAAAAGATCTCAATATTTTATTAGGATAAAGTTTAAATGTGTGTTTTAGTAATGAAAATTGAAAAAATTGATTAAACCTTATCTTTTGACAATTACAAACTTAAAACAATATAATTTACTTATATATTTTGAAAGTTTTAATGTACTTTTAAGAGAGAAATAAAAAAATAATAATCAGAATTTCAAATATGATTTGAATGCTTAACTGTTGTTTGTCATCAAGAGTATACTTCTGTTAATAAAGTTGTATTTAATTATCCAAGTGAAACTTTAACATTGGTGTATTTTAATCTCCACTCTTAGTAGTTAATGCACCAGTCTAGGATTCAAACCATGACCTAACCCTCAAAGTTATAGAGAGATTAACTTTTAATTTGTTTGTACACTGTAAGAATTTTACATGTATATAAAAATTAGCTCAACTTATTTAAATTACTTACCTGGTTGACAGTTTCTTGGAGGATGGCGCACTTATCGGGTTTGACGGAGCGAGAGCTCATGTCAACAAAGCTGGCAGAAATCAGCTCAGCCAACTCTTCAATGTATATGTTCTCCTGCTCTCTTCGCCGTTTCTCATTAAGGCACTTGTTGCTATAACAAATAAAATTGCTCTAATAAATATTTACATAATTTAGATTTGACCAAATATTGTGAAACTAATTATTCAATGAATAGCTGAAACTTTACAAATCATATTGTTTTGTTAATTATATTATAAAATAATTGGAATGAAGATTTTGTAGAAAGCTGTTAAAGGAGACTGAAAAATATTTATTTTTTTACTTCTTTCAATGAACACAACTGTAATGAATGATATGTCCTTTAACAAATAATGGTCGAATGTGGTACCGAGGCTACTTATGTTTTCTAATAATAACATGAGATGAAAATAAGTTTTAATAGTAGTAACATAAAATAAATAATTTATGGCTCACATGTAAAAAAAAATTGTGAAAAAGAAATGTTCTGTTTCCAAGCATACTTTGATTCATTCACAGTATTGTGGCATCATCCTAAACACTTTGTAGATAATTACTATTGTGGATCAAGGGTTAATAACCTTTTACTCTTTTGTTTTCATCAGATAATATAAAGGGTAAAATGTGGTACATTATGTTGTCAATGTTTTATTTGGTGCTGCTGTCTGGTTGGTCGGTTAAAAAAAGTTTAGTAAAATAGCAGCAAAAATATTGAAAATCTTTAGAGTGAAATGTGAGCTTCTGTAAAAAGCATAAATAACTTCAACAAAAGGTTATATAAAGTTCATGCAGCTAAAACAAACTTTTTTTGTAGAGTTAATTTTAATCAATATATCATAAATTGCACAATATATTATATAAATACATATTACGTATGTAAATATTATCATAAAATACAAGAATCTTCTTCTAGTACAGTATATAGCAAATAGGTAAAATAATCTAATGTTCAAAGAAAATGCACTAACATACAGGAAGTTGAAACATTAGCAACAATGGCATGTGCCAACGCGTCATGTCTAGCTCAGCACATTCTTTAACTAGTTTACTAAACCAACTAAACATGTACTGATACACTTTATGTATGGCAACATTTTGTTCAACTTTACACACATGCTACTGCAGAGATAAATTACATATTGAATAGGTGTCTTAGAATATAATAATAACTTAATTGTTAAAGACACAAAAAATGTGTTCACTAATTCTAATTAAGCTATTAAAAATAGCACCTACTTAATACTTGTTTTGGATGAAAATATAATCACTTACTGGCAATAAATGTGGGTGGATACAAAATTTCTCCATTCACACTTAAAATAAATAAGCATAGGGCCTATAGATAGATATCCTTAGGAATTATCTATAGTCTAATGAAAATAGATATGCAACCAAAATGTATATTTATTTAATTTGGGAAGCTTTTAAAATGTGTTTCTGAAGTCTGGATTTGAACAAATATCAGTGAAACTATATTTTAACAATTACAACCAAACTGAAATAAAATTATTTAAAAATGAGAAAAACAAAACAAAAAACCCAGTTAAACTTATAACATTATTATTATTATTAGCACCGCGTCTTACTACCCGTTCGTGTTATACGCACTTACGCTAATGTGTATTGATAGGATGATTGTGAGATGAAATGAAGGACATACAGTTTAACGTGGAATCCGAACCACGGCGGAGGTCTGGCATTCCCCACATTCACAAGATGTCTTGTAAGAGGTGAAGGAAGGGTTTGGTAATCAGATAAATCTTTGCCGGGACCGAGGATTAAACCCCAGCCGCCAGCACAGAAGTCTGACACTTTACCCCTAGACCGCCAGGTCACCAGCTTATAACAATTTATTTAGGTATTCAAGTGAAGAATGCAGAAGGCATTTTCTGGTTTGAGCATTTAATATCTTATTTCAGTTATTTGGTTGTGAGCTTGACTCTTAAAAAGTGTCAACTTCTGTGGGTAGAGGGTTTCTGTCATGTGGTCTGCATAGCCAATCCTCAAGCCGTCAATCTCTGTTTTCTAGACCACAGCCACTAGATTTTCATTCAAGTAGAGAAGTGAGTAACTAAGTCAGTGGATACAATTTTATAGTACTTTTAAATAAAAGGGCATTTATGTGTGCTTTCATTTTAACAATAAAATTACTTAAGTTAATTGAGACAATAGAGCATAATCTTAACATATCAACCAAATGTTCAACTGGTAAGCGACTCCATTTAAAAAATTTGCAAAAATAAAATCTCATTGTTATCAATACAGATTGAGTATTTGCGAGTCAGTTATTTATATAAACAAATATGATAAAATCTTTATGGTTTTCTTTCAGCGATTATGTTCCTAGCTATCCATATGTAGAGTGAAGCCACTTTATTGATATATTTTGAAGTTATACTGGTATCTAATAGGACTGGTGATGATTTTGACAGTCTTGCAGAGGGGTACGGGGACATGTTGGGCAATCCATTGGCGGGGTCCTGTAGTATTAAAAAAAAGTTAAGAATCCCCGAACTAGATAATATATATTACTTGTTGGTGATTTAGCGTGTCGAGATGATAATTGTCTGAAAATATCAATATAATGTGAAACATATTCCATACGGGGAAAACCACAAACATTCCTGTATTTTTTGACAACCTAAATCAAATTTGGGATATGCATAATTTTATGTAATTAGCATAGCTTAGTCTCGATTCAATGCCATAAATAAAACATGCTAGTGCATTGATCATTATTACATCTAAAATGTAAGCCCTCAAATTCAGGCAAATTACATTTAAAATTTCAAAAAAGATTGGCCCTCTCTTTCAACATTGAAAAACCAATCAAAGGTGGAGTCACATGGAAACAACTCTTTTCGACTCTCAAGCCTATACAAATTAAATTCTTACATTCTTAATAAAAGCATCACTTTGTAACAGTCAGTAAAATTAATAGTTGATGGTGAGCAGAGTGCTATTTTTTATAAGCTGCCAATAAAATAAGGGATTTTTGACATGTAGGCCTATATATCTCCTAGTTAGAAAAATATATTAATATTAATCATTTACGCACAACACCCAACCGAGATCATCAACTTAAGTTTATAATAAAGAGACTGCAAATAAAAATTTATTTTTAAATTAATAATTGCTTTGTTAACATTATGCTCTGATGCAATTATAAAAACCAGTGAATACTTACATTTGAGATTGTGGTTTTGTATCAGTTTTTTTCCGTTTCTTGTTGACTCCCCCAGAGATGGCAGTGCTCATCTTGACCCACAGAGGGTCCTGGAGGTCACATGGGCCAAACCTGTCAACAAACAAAATATTGCATTACTATAATAAAAGGAGAGAGAAAAAAACTTAATATTTTAGCCACTCTAGTTAAGTTAATTTTTTAGTGTGTAAATAAAAATGTTTTTTCTAGATATTAATAATTGTGTATTCATGACACCAATAAAAAGTGTAGGGACAGTGAATTAAAATAAAATGAGAAATCTACAATGGGGAACAGGGTCAAGTGGGTAGTGGACATTGGGTGGTAGTACAGGACTACAAGGGGAGCCTTTATTACCCATTCCTCCCTCGATGATGAAAATCATGTGATAGGAAAGAAATAGTGATAGTAGAAACTAAGGTGGTGAGAATATAAAATCTCTTTGCAAAAATATTGGGTATATGACACGGAGTCAAGCGAGACCTGGTTAAATGTGAGTGTTGAATAGCTACTTCATGTTTAAATATTCTATGTTATGTCTTTGGATTGTCTGCTCTTTTTGTTTTGATCTCCTATGTCTTGTAACTGAAGTGTTTTGTTTATTATCACCTGTGTGTTCAATTGTTTTGTTTTGGTGGTGCTTTGTATTGTGTGGATGAAGGTGAAAAATGTAATGTGTTTTAGTATAGCCCTCCCTCTTTCTCACAATATTAAATATGTGTTATGTTTTAAATAGGTAAACATGTGTACTTAATTGTTTTTAGCCAAGGTAGCTTGATTAGCACTTGGTTATCAACAATAAACCAACACCTCAGTACTATTGAAAAACTCCCTCCAATGAATTATGTTCAAATTCAAACAGTCTATTTATTTCAAAAGGAAAATCATATCAAGTCATTAGAATTTAGTATTTAACACGGAAAAGTTTCTTGACTATGACCTTAAGGAATGGGATGAATATATATATATATATATATATATAAATTTCTGATGAATATATATATATATATATATATATATAAATTTCCGATAATATTTTTTTGTTAGTATATCTCATGGTCATAAAGTTAATAGGAATGAAGATATTATCGAAAATCAATTGAAAAAAACTGCCTGTGCCTGATTAAGTGTGTGAGGGAATGTGTGTAAGAATAAGAATGTGTGTGAAATTTTGTGAAAGAGACTGTGAGAGGTGTTGTGTGAAAGAGAGATAAAATATGAGAGCGTGTAAGAGAGACTTTGACAGAAAAAATTAGAGAAAGAGAAATTTTTTAGAGAATTTTAAGTTAAAGAGAGTTAGAGAGAAAGATTAAGACAGTATAATAGAAAGAGATATTTTGAGAAAGAGAGTGTGTCTGAGAAAGAATTTGAGAGAGAGGGTGAGTGAGTCTGAGAAAGAATTTGAGAGAGAGGGTGAGTGAGCCTGAGAAAGAATTTGAGACAGAGAAAGAGTTTGAGACAAATAAGTTGTTTAAGAGAGAGGGAGAATGTGAGTCGGTGAGAGAAAGTTTGAGAGGAAGGAATAATTTGATAGAAAGAGTTTGTGAGAAAGAGAGTGTGTTTAAAGATAGTTTAGTAACGAGTGTTATAAATATAATGTGTGAAAGATTGTTTAATAGTGAGTTTAAGTGGAGAGTGTGTGTCAGACAGGCAAAAAGTCTTAGTCAAAATGAGAGAATATGTGTGAAAGAGTGAGTGAGAAAGTGTGTGTGAGAGAGAGAGAAAGAGAGAGAGAGAGAGTGTGTGTGTGTGTGTGTGTGTGTGTGTGTGAGGGAGAGTGTGTCAGAGAGAGAGAGAAAGAAAGAATGAGAAAAGATAGATGTGGTACACAAAACATTACTTTGAATTATCATTCCCTTAAAATTATGTGGTAGTATGGAAACTTAACTGAACTTACTGTATTTGTATTGTGTTACTGTTTGATAAATATAATATCTAAGCCCATTATTTGAAAAACATTAACGCCAAAACCCATATTTAAATAATTAAAATGGCTATTTTTAAACATATCTCAATACCAATTTTATTATTTTTGATCTTATGTATAATACATGTTAAACATATTTAAACATCAATGTATAGTTTATATATTTTTATAGTTCATGCAAACAGTCACATGTACTGAAAAGAAGCAAGCTCGGCTAAGCCACGATCCGACGTTACAGCAGCGCGGCACTAGGGTAGAGCTGAATAAGACCGGTATAGGGAACGACCCTACCTTGTACTTAAGAAACCTCAGTGATCTCTATATTATACTGGATGGACATACATCCTTGCAACGAACCAAATCGTGACAAAGCTTAAGTTTGTCGTCTGCTTGGTTGCGAGGGAACAGATTTAACTGTTTCTTTCACCGTTCTTATGCAAAAACGTGTTTCTGGCGAGTAAAAGTATTATTGTTTGAAAAGAGTTAAGTATTATAACTCATTTGGCTGAAGACGCATTTGCGTTAAAGGATATACAATGCAGTTTTAAAGTTAATATCGTACAAATACGAATAAAATAATTCATATAGTAAAATATGTTGCTATCGTTCATGTTGTTTACATTATGCCAAAACTATGATACATTTTAAGTTGGCTATTAGCTTATTTATAGGTTTCGGAAACAATATTATAATATTGAAAGACCAATAACTATAATGAAAAAAGGGAGCTTAAAACTTAATTACATTTGTTTGAATAACAAACTTTGTGTAGTAGTTTACATTCAAACTATCATTAAGGGTGTAGGTTTGTAGGAAATATTACTATATTACAATATCTTTAAAGATGGCTATTAGCTTGTTATAATATATTGCTTTCAGAAGCCATATTATATTTAATGTTCGATAACTTTAATGAAATAAAGTACCTTAACACCTAATTACATGTGGTTGAATAACAAGTTTAGTGTTGAGGTTCAAACGCTCATTTAGGTTATAGGCTTGTAGGAAGTATTACTATATTAGCCTACATCGACCTATTTAAAGAAACAAGTCATGACTGTTGCAACTTATTATCGTCTTCAAACCTTATATTAACGCATTTATTTCATTTAACTTATCTTGACATATCTCCTTCATTCATACAAATTAGCGAATTATGCAAAAATTCCACATTAGCTTGTATGTATGTACGAGAGAAAAAGATACCCGAAAGTTTTCTTCTCTCTTACACAATGGTGCGCAGACGACAGCTCGAAAATTTCAGCCACAGATGTCCATCCAGTTATATAATAGAGATTAATGAGTTATAGAGAGATCACTGTGTGACCTTATGTATAAGGACCCATCAAGATAACCAAATAAATCTTAAAATTTGAAACTTTTCAGTGTGAGTTGGAGAAATGCCGGGGTGGAGGAGAATGGGTTGCTCAATATTTCCAATATTATTACATTCAATTACCTCTCTGTGTGGTAAAGAACTTAAATTCGTTAAGCAGGTATGGAACCAAAACAAATAAACATTTAAATAATAATAGTTTAAAATGACATCATGGAAAATAGTGGTGATGGACTATCATAGAAAAAAAAGTTGAGATGAGATATAAAATTTTTAAAAATCAGGTAAGTAGAGATAAATCAAACTCCAAATAGCAAAAATATTAGACTTTAAATGGGTTGGGGGATGGGGAGGCTCTAAATCCACAAAAGAAATAGAAACAACATCTCAATGCAATGTGATATAAGATTGAAATTTGGCAGGCCGGTAAACGCACACTTCCAAATAAATACCGAGTGTGAACATTTAAAATGGAACTCCATGAATTTAAGGTGCGGCAGAACGGAGCACAAGTATTGGTATTTTTACAGTTTTTTTATTTTTTTTATTTACATTTGACAAAATATATCAAATATTTTTCCAGTAGCAACAAAGAGTTTGGTTTTCTGCACATGCTAGTATCAACAGATCTAGAATATCTGTCATAACTTTTCCTCTTTATTTAAAAAGTTTTGACAAAATTTCTGGACATCCTTGACAAATATTCCACATCTATTGATATTAGCTTTGCAGAAAACTAAACTCTATGTTGCTACTAGAGAAATATTTTATTTATTTTGGACAAACAAATGTAATGATAAAAAAAAACTGTAAAATTACTCGCGCTCCATTCTGCCGCACCTTAACGGGGGAGGGAAAAATTTATAAAACAACTTTTAGATGTAGTAAAATTGAAATTTGGCTGGCAGGTAGAAGTACAGCTAATAGATGACTAAATAAGTCTTACAACTATTAAATGGTTAAATGGGAGTAAGAGAAATGATTATGGGGAAAAGGGGGGGTCGGGTGTGGGGGTTAATGAGGGTTTCTCAAACTGCGAGGCGAGAGGGTATCTCAGGTGAGATGCAGCATCGTTTTATCTGTGAACCAGTTGTTCACTTCCTTAGACTTGCTACATTCTGATTTGATTGTAAAAAAAAAAAAATTCTGTTTGACTTGTGAAGCAATAAATTTAAATTGTATGAAAGTAATTTCTCAACAAGTATGATAATTTGAATTACAAAAATCGACTAGCAGTTGAAATATGCCTTCCTTTGTGTGTTATATAAACAGAAGCTGACATGAACGATCTCTGTGATAGAAAAAAAAACTCATTCTTTCAAATGACAAGTACATATTTCTCATGAATAATATTTACGCCATAAAATGGTAAAACAAACGTGATATTTTATGAATATTTTCGAAGCATTACAATTCTTAATAAATTTCTACAAAGTTCCTATCAGAAAATAAAGAAATCAATGAAATAATTAATACCTCATTTTTGTATTTTAACGTAAACATCTTGTGAATGTGAGGAATACCAGGCCTCCACCGTGGTTCGGATTCCAAGTTAAACTGTAGGTCCTTCATTTCATCTCATTAATAATAATAATAATAATAATAATAATAATAATAATAATTTAACGTAAACAAAAGTTTTTTTTATTTTAAGAAAGAGAGGCTTAACAATTACTTTTAATGTTCATGTAAGGTTCAAGTGCATAGATTTTGAAAAAACCTTATTTAGATTATTCGCTAGAAATGAGTTAATTTACCCAACTTAATGTGAGCGAAGCCGTGGGCAAACTCGAATGAGTTAATATAATTGTAAAACAATGAATCATTGATTAATTCATTTAACAAAATCAATAAACAAATATATGCAGAGAGACATAAAATATACTTTGTCACTGAAAGTTCGAAATTCAAAATAATACAAAATTATTAACATGGAATGGCCATATTTATATGATAATTACTCAAAACGGGTTCGAGTACAAAACTTTATTTGTGGTACAAAATAGCATAAGAATAATTCAAAGATTTGGCAATGCAAAAAGTTCAGCATACATAAGTGGTGCTACAGGCTAATGGACGTGCTGCTATATACCTTGGGAAGTAGCAAATTGAGAGAAGATAAATGTATTTTGAAACGGTAGTATATACTATTTAACTAAACATTACACATCTCGCAATCTAGTAGCACCACTACAAATCATAACAAAAGTTTACGGAGATAACATAACACATTTTAAATAAATGTGTCTGAAAATTAATTTTACAAAAAGTAATTGGGTCATTTGGTCAATATATGAAAGAGTAAGGGAGGGAATAAAAATAGTAGTTTACCCTGTGATGTATCTTGTTTCTCTGCCGGTAACACTTCTCTTCCACCGACGAGTATAAACAATCTTCCTACTATCTGCGCCTGTACAACATTGATTCACACTTCTAAACAAACTTGTTTTTTATCTATTTTAGATAGACTTATGCTACCACGGATTTTTTTTAAATTCACATCCTTACAGGGAAGTTTCCAACTGAAAGTTTTCGTGAATAAACCAAATAGCCTTAGTTGAAGCTAGTTAGTGTTTATAAAAAGAAAACTACTTCATAGTCCAAACAATAATATTGTGACAGTTAAGATAGATTTTAGGAACACTGAAGAATTTGTGTTTGTTTCAATGCTATACATTTATTTAAAACTTGGCGAATAAAAGCTAGGTCCGTTAAAATGAGAAATCCTATCTTGACTTGTCACAGGTTATAAATCTGTCCAAGCCCGGCGACATCCCGACAGTGATTGAGGAACTACAATCATAATCGCAGGGAGGCGGTTAGTCCCGAGTGGGGCGGGGCGCCATGTGGAGAGACGCGCCAATCAATACGAGTGGCGGGTGCCGAGGATCGATGCGAGGATCCCGGGAGTGCGGTAGGTCGTGTCGGCCTCGCATCGTGCGTAACAGGGGGGAGATGAACACAGACACCGTCTGGCACAAACTGACCTACCCCAAGCACGGGCTGATAGGGGTCATCCATAACCACGTAACGCTTTTTATTACCTTTTTTTTACCCTCTCGATCCCCTTCCTGTGTTACATAACTTTTTCACAACCATAGTGAATGGCATTATTACATAGGGAAGCTCTTGTGACACTAAAAGATGGACCCAGGTTTAATACTACAGTCAGTGAGCTCGGTTGTAGTGAACCTAATTCATTGGTCCCAAACCACATACATTTCAATGTGTTTAGAAAAAAATCGTTTATAATGAACCCGCAACTTCGGTTTTAGTGAACAGAACAATTAAAACTTTCAGTAAGAAATGTCATTCTAACATCATAATTCTTTAAAAACACAACTTTTTTTTTGGTTGTTTAAGTTTGAAGACATCGATTCTCCACCTGAGTACTTGTTTAGGTAGCACAGAGCTTGACTGAAAGTACGGAATGTGTGTGTGTGTGTGTGGGGGG
>CABFOV010000800.1:55691-68976 GCA_902141375.1 Timema poppense | reverse complement strand
ATGTCTTGTCAGAGGTGAAGGAAGGGTTTGGTAATCAGATAAATCTGTGCCGGGACCGAGGATTGAACCTCGGACCCCAGCACAGGTAATTGTTTTAAATGTTGTCTGGAAAAACAAGAAAAGTCCGCGCTAGGACAGTCTACGTTCTAACTACCAACCCAACTCTATCGCTCGCTGGAAGACTTGATCAATCTAACCGAGATTTTCTTTTTGCTTATTTATGAAGTGCTTTATTATTACTATTATTATTATTAGCACCGCGTCTTACTACCCGTTCGGGTTATACGCACTTACGCTAATGTGTAATGGTAGGGTGATTGTGAGATGAAATGGAGGACCTACAGTTTAACGTGGAATCCGAACCACGGTGGAGGCCTGGCATTCCCCACATTAACAAATTAAAGTACAAGTTGTGTGTTACGTAGCAGTGTGCTATACCCACCTTGCCCCATGTAACATCATGTAGACATTATATCTCACCCCCCTCCACCCCCCGTTCCCTTCACAACAACGTTACGTGGTTTATGTGTAACCACCAAGTGCTAACCAGAAGTGCAGAGTAGGAACAGAGGTTTTGTTTACTTTTTAAGAGAATATATTCAACCTACAATTTACAGTTATATTTAATAATAAATGAATTTACCAAATAAGCTCCCGTATCACTGGGCATGCGGACTAAATGTCAGGCTCATCTAGTCAGGTTTTCCGGTGACGGGAATTCCCAGCCGAGTTTACCGAGTTGTTTAAAAAAAATTAGACTGAAAGTGAAGAAGAGGCAATAGATAAACAACCAAACAAATGACTCACTAGGAGATCCTCCATAAAACCCGCACGCCGACATAGACGTCAGTTTCGTAATATCAGATTTACCGGAGATCGGGGTCTGAATCCATCTCTTAATTCTATCTTCCTCAACCTTAATGCACACCGCTACCATTACCACGCTTAAGCAAAGCTGGGTGTTCTCTGTTTTCATTCTGTGCGTTCTTGGCGATGTTGGGTCAATAAAATGAACCTAATTGCTCAAATTTATCTTGCAACCCACATACAGATTTATACATTATGAAAGATCAGAATAATGTTAAAAAGGTTTTCCCTGTGCAGTTGTTCGTTGGACTGGAAGGTTTTCCCTGTGCAGTTGTTCTTTGGACTGAACTTAAAACACTCTATAGAGGTAACCGCAAAGAATTGACCCTTGGCTTTTTGTAGCTGCTTCGTATATTAATGTAGAACTCTCTTGAAATTAACTGCCGACAAACTGATCGTTTAATTGTTATAAACAAAATTTGAACAAGTATTAGAAATTTTATATTTGTTTCCATTAAAAAAAAAAGTTTAGTGATGATTTTAGGCCAAAGATATTCTTTAAACTTTAAGCTTACCAATCATTTAAAAGGTATAATTATTTTATTTTTTAAACTTTTTACTGCTGATAGGTTAGTAATAACATTACATTTCTTGTCAAATTCGAAATTTATTTAAAAACACGTTAGCCGATATAGATTTACGTTGTGGGTTGATTCCTTCACCTTCCTCCCCCACCTTCTCCTTCGCCTAATAAATACTTTACTTTTTTTTCTTTATCGAGTGGATCTTAAAAAAATTCATGTCTAGTAAGGTTAGAAATTCTAAACCCTATAGGCTAGTTAAGTGTCATCAAAATAGAGTTTTATATTGATATATCTAAAGTTGTATGTGGTAAAATAAAGGCAACAAAAGGGGTGTTCACAAATATATTGTAAATATTGTAAAAAATAAAACAAAGGTAGCATTTCGATAAACAACTCTTCTCAGTTCCGATGTATTTCTTACTTGAAGGACCGGAACATGGAGGAAGAAAATAACGAACCCAGGACTGTGTAGATCGCTCAAGTAATCTCTTGCCGAGACACACACCACCACCTGGGCTATCACATTTCTAAACATTAACAAGGTCATTAAGATTCCTTTTAACAAACGATTTAGTCGGGTAATCATTGAAGGAATTTTTAGCTATTTCATGCATCAGACATTTTATGAAATCAGACTTTTACTACTGCTTTATTCATATCAAATTCTTTCATTTGAATGCATGCGTGATCATTTTACAAAGAACAACATATAATTCCACGCTGTTGGAATCGGGGGGAGGTTTGGGATAGTTTTCGATTGGTTCTCTGCAAGGGGTTGCGAGAAAGTAAAGAGTGCTTTATTTAGATTTGGACATATTGAAGAATGATGTAATTTTGTTATTCTAAAACAGCCTTTCTACCGCGGTACTACACTACATCTGTGTGAATCTTGTTTAGTAGTTTACGAATATTTAGGTTTATACAGAGACTAGATATAAAAAGCAAATAAACGATTGTCATAAACTATGTATAAAGATAAGTAGTGTCAGGTTTTAAAATGAGTTATAAGTGTGGAGACACGACTGATAGAGAAACTGGTTTGTCCGCTTTACAGCAACAAAGTACCAGTTGGCTTTGAAACAAGTGTTGTTGTTGTCAAAAGACAACACCACAATACCACACGGATAGTGGTAGCGAGACGTGGTGGAAGTTTTTCTTTAGCACCACGTCTTACTATCCGTTTGGGTTGTACGCCTATTAATTACGCTAGTGGTTTTAGAAATTGGGAAGGTTATATTTAAAGGAGCGAGAGTGGAAAACCATTTCTATTTAAACTAACCTCAGTACACCCGACCGAGATTCGAACCGCGATCCCCCCCGTCATCGGCAGTCTAGTCTGCTGTGAGAGTAGCACTTTAGACCGTGCGGCGATTGGTCTCCCAGTATTGTCAGAGTTTGACCCGTGAGCAAGAATGAGGCTGAGTGAAACAGAAGGTGGAATGGAGTAGATAGAAGCTGGGGGATTTGCGGCAAAGTAGAGAGCAAATCAACTTACCTTCAATTCGACTCTCCCCTTTGTTTCACTCAGACCCATTTTTGCATACCAAGCTTTATCTACCATACCACTGTTTTCTTGAAGCATAGTTGGACATTTCCTTCCATCGTCTCTTGAAAGAATCGTAGATTTCAAATCATGCTACAATCGACATAATTATTGCAACCTACACCCCGCCGACTGATTTTATATCTGATTTATCAAACAAACAATGATGTTAATAGAAATATACCAAAGCTAAGAAATATAGAGTTCAACATTTTTGTCCGATATTTTTTAATACCTGCCCACCAATTTTAAACTCATATGGCCCGCAAAATCAAAGAGATTTCTCAGACATCAAGCTCGCCATAAACTCAATTACACGTGACGAGGAGGCTTAGGTGTCGAATCTCTGCTGAGATTGCGGGTGCACTTACTCGCCTGTCAAAAAGAGGAGCACGAAACTAATGCGTCAACATTCGGATGTTTCCAGTTACAGGTGCGCGAGCGACTTGGCAACAGTAGGAAGTGAAACTGAACCAGCGCTCAAGTGGCTTGGTTTGGATAGCGGCCAACTGGAACCGACCGACCGGCCGACCGGCTATAAACGTCATCTAATAGTCGCAGGAATCTCTCACGTAGAGCGCTAGCTTCAAACCTATACCAACTTTTAAGTGTCAACATTCAAAAACAACACGTGCCTTCAAATTTACACAAACCCACATTTAGTCCTGGTAGTGTGCATTCTGAAAATAGTCAGATTTTCATAGGAAAGGCCTTTAATAAAATATAAACATATGTTTTTGGCGGTCAACAGGGCTAGATTTACTTATTTTTAGTGTTATTTTTATATTTAGTGATAAATGTAATAGTTGATCAAATGGCTTGACACTTGAATTCGTGAAAATAGATTCAGTAAGCCTAGCTTTCCTGGATGGGAAAACTGAAATTTTCATTAAGCATGTATCACCGCAAAAAAGTTCACCCCTCCCCTTTCCCTAATTACTTTAGCACCACGTCTTACTACCCTTTCGGGTTATACGCTTATTTTATCTTGAGCAACCAATTAGTCGAACATGGTGCTGTCCCGCAAAAAAAGAAGAAGAAGTGTGAGCTGGCAGCAGCACGTCACTTCTAGGAGAGACTCGTCATACCACGGTAACCAGGTCAAGATTGAGACTTCCAAGGATATCTACTGTTCGCTCATGAATCTTAGACTGGCTGCCGCTGTATGCGTATGTTTCTCGTCGTAGGAATTCGACCAGGAAAACAAATTGTTACAAGTTGAGTCTAATTTTCATGGGCTATCCTTAACTGACAGAAAAGTTACTAGATCTACTTTAGGTATTCCTAGGTCAAGTCATGTGATCTGCAGTTGTCACTTTTGATATATATTGTCAATTCCTAAACATATTCTACTAATAAAAATATAGTAAGCTTTATCGATTTTTTCTTAAAGGCCTTTCCTTTGAAAATTGGTGTGTATGTTACCTTATTTATATTTATAGCTAATAAAATACCTTAAAACAAATGACTAAAAAAGTTAAGTCCGATGGTCTTCTGCAAACAAGGAACACTGACACTTTCACAGTCAGCCACCACCAAGGTCTATTGTCGATAGTCGATACTAGGGTGTGAGAAGAGAACTGGAATCGAAGGTTATTGCTTCAGTGTAACTTGTTTGAAAATACTTTTCGTGTTTAAGTCTTAAAAGGAGAAATTAAACTGAAGTGTAAACGCTATAATTTGGGATGCAACGATTGCATTAATTAGATTTTAAATATTTGGAGAATTTACGGACAAAATATATTTAAGTGAAATCTTACATCTCTAGGTGAGAGTTCAACAGTTTAATCCTATGCTATCTTGAAGAGAAGTAGGATGAACAAAGAGCAATCCCGAGTATTTCCAACCACTGGAAAGATCGCGTCGGACTTCCGACACGGCCAATCATATCACGCGACCTCAAACCTCATTGATTACTATTTGTGGCGCCATACGGTATACTAACATAGACTCTCAAAGAGCACATTACAAATACTTCCGATATAAACCCTTTCACTGAAGGTACGTGCTGAATAAATGAATAAAATGAGGAAGTCATTTAGAACATTTGTTGTAAATTATTAATGTCATAAAAAAAACGCCCCAGGGCACCAGACTGCAAGAAATTCATACCGTCCGAGCGGCCAACAAATATTGGCAAAGATGGTGCCAACATATGCTGATAAAGAGTGTAATATGGTCAGTACAACGAGCCCTTCGGCCATTAATCTCAGTTTTCTAGAGAGGCGCTACTTTTCATTCAAGTAGCTCCTCATTAATCTCCACGACGCGTGAGTTGACTTCGTTCTAGACCCACCACTGTTTCAAAGAAAATCTGGAATCGCCGGGGATATAGCCAGGGACCTCTGGATCTGCAGCCAGAAGCTTTTGACCACTAGACCACATAGGAGGTCTAATGTTATAAAGTGCACATCTATTTAAATAAATAAAATTATAAAATAAAATTGTTACAAATGCAAGTTATTATATTGTTGACATAGATGTTTGGCAGAAAACTCCTCTTGGTCTGCATCTTATTTAAATACTGTGAGTATGTGAGAGTGTGAAACCCAAACCAGAGTAGGAAAAGAGGGAAAATAAGTTAGGCCATCAAGCAACACATCAATATAGTTAGAGGCCTATACACACATAGATATTGACACTAAACTTGGCGAGCATATATCTTTGGACATTGATATTCCATACTTGTTTCTGTTCCTAAGATAATACCGGCGCCAGGGATGTTCAAACATAAACTAGCCGTAAATGTCCTCATTTGGAGTCCAAGATACAAGTATTGAGGTTTATTGATCAATTCGACCAATGGTATTCTACCCCGGGTACGCAAAGACATCTTGGGGGGCACGTAAAATTAGGAAATATGTCATGATCAACACTGAATAATCAGTGCCAGATTTAAGGTTAGCCACTAAAGATCCGGACGTAAGAGCATCTGATCTGGGAGCGCCATTTATTTGTTTTAGACGCAGATTATAGTATATGTATAACTCGCACTATCCACCAATGACTTTGGGGGTACGAAGTGGAAGAAAAATAATATAATGGTGTATGCAAATCAAAAAGGTTGAATACAAATGAATTAGACCTAGATAATGTTTCATAAAGTAAATTTAGTAATCCCAAAAAGGAGGTTAAAAAAAATACGATTTTGGTGCACAAATAAGTCAATTAAACACTAACAAATATATGTGTTGAGTTCAAGTTGGCCATTTCATTTTTAGATTTCCAATACATATATGAAAAATAAATAAATAGAAAAAAACTGGTTTTAAAATTCGATAAGTCCAAATATTAGTTCATATTTCAAACATTTGTAATCGCTGTGGAAAGGAATACGACGCAAAAGAGTAACTTGATGTTCAGATAATTTTTCTAGTTTATGTTTCATTTCGCAGCTGTGGAGTCAAGTTGCCTGGTTGAATAGGATCAACAGTGATTAGAATCGGAGCACAGGATGATCCAATATCACGTTGCCAACGCTTTAAACCAGTTTTTATATTTCTTAGAGCACGAACTCCGCCGACTACGACCACTTTATATACAGAAAATGTTCAATTAAAAGCTTCTAAACTATTCCAATAGATTACGATGCCTTTAAATTAAATATTTTTTCATTTTTTTTTTTAAACTCAACATTCAGTTTGATCTATAAAGCCCTAAATTTGCGATTGTGGCAAACAAAAAGAGTTTGTGTTCATATTTTGCATTTCACGTGTTTAAAAAAACCCATGAAGTTGTAAAATAACACACCACAAACTGGCACGTTGCAGTCTAGTGTTGTCTGCCGGTGACGAGTCGGGGTATCAGGGTTCGAGTCCCAAATAGATAAAGGTTTTTTTTCCCCAAAATTCTTTACTAACATACATATACTAGCAAAAATGTGAGTAGCCTACATTTCATCTAACGTTGAAACTCATTCACCAATACACCATTAGTGACGGACGGGTAGTAGGACGCGGTGCATAAAAAGATAATGAGGAAGGAAGGATTTTTGGAAGAGTTGGAAATCCATGTAGGAAAAAACCTCCTCAGGGATTCCATAACCCCGGTCTCTCCACCCAAGGATACACCAAACTTAAAAGAATTTGGCGTTTATTCCACGTGTTCATCGATGAGAGTTATTAAAAACATTTTGCTTGGATGAAATATTACAACGGTCGTTCTAAACATGGGAATTCATCTCAAACAAATATAATTGACCTCTAATCAGAAGCACATTTTATATCAAAGATTCACCAACATTTGAAAAACCTATGTAACGTAGAACACATCACTAAAGAATCAAGTATAAGTTGGTGTTTCAGATGACGCGCATGTGCAAAAATCATCACTTAAGAGGTCAAGGATTAAACTGAATTAAAAACAACAAAAATTCGAAAGTGTGATACTAAGATTAAAGTGTAATTAACAGCCAATACAGGTGACCTGGCGGTCTAGGGGTAAGGTGTCAGACTTCTATGCTGGCGGCCGGGGTTCAATCCTCGGTCCCGGCACAGATTTATCTGATTACCAAACCCTTCCTTCACCTCTGACAAGACATCTTGTGAATGTGGGGAATGCCAGGCCTCTACCGTGGTTCGGATTCCACGTTAAACTGTAGGTCCTCCATTTCATCTCACAATCACCCTACCATTACACATTAGCGTAAGTGCGTATAACCCGAACGGTTAGTAAGACGCGGTGCTAATAATAATAATAACAACAGCCAATACAAAAACTTGCTAGTTCACTCTAGTTTTGTGGTTTTCAACCTTTGGCAAAGCACCCCTGAGGATAAGATTTTTTTTAGTATTAATTGCGGATTGTTCTCTCTCTCCCAATGTAAAAAATGTAAAATGTAAAAAAGTGTTCTTGGAAACAATCTCAATATTATCATTGGTAGAATTTTTATGAATTTTATTTCGCATTCAAATTTTGTTTTCGCATTCATATTCTCTTTATTTTTTAATACCTTGTAAATATTTGTTTATAAAGTGTAGTCAACCTCGGCGTCCTTTGGGCAAAGTGCTCGCCTCAGGTGTAAACGAGCGATAGGAGGGAAAGTAAATGTCGGCTTGTAAAAATCCCTAGAAGGCGCGTGACAATTCCTTTCCGGTAAAATTGGTTGGATCTTTCTCTATAGCTGCTAGAATTTCTGTGTGGAAGGAAACGGTAAACCACCGCACTTTCTGAACTACCCTTATACATGTGCTTTTTTATCAGATCGTGTGGGCAGCACTAACCAGCCGAAAGGATGAATGGGAAACACAGCAAACCAACCTACGGCTTGACTCGCCAATCAAATAAATTGTACCTTGAGGTGTATTTGGTAGGTTTGTTTAAGTTTATACTAAACCAAATAATGTGTATTAATCTGACTAACCTGGCATTATATGTGTGTGCATGTACACACACGCGCGCGCGCGCGCGCGCAAAAAGAAAAGGCCAGTTCGTTCCCAAAACCCGTTCAGTCATTTTTTTTTTAATTTACAGGAAAAAACTAGAAACCAAACTTCCTTGAGTTTATAATTTCAATTTAGTTAAATTAAAAGGTTGGTTGCTACAATATTTTTGGCTCTTTTGTAAATTAAAAAAAAAAAAGAATTGAACTGGTTTTGGGAAAGAGCTTTTCCTAATTATGCTTGGAAAAAAGGGACTAATCAAAATGACAAAATAAGTTCGATTAGAAAATATAAGGTTTCTAATTTAATAGTGTATTTATTTAAAAAAAATCTAACTGTTTTGGTACTTTGAAAACGTATCGAAGTGCAGCGAAATTGGGATTAGTTTAATAGCTTGGCATTTTAAAATAATATTTTTAATCTGTTTTATGTGTTAAAAATTTATTTTAATACATTTCTCTAAGTATAAAGCCGGAAACTGCACCACGATGCGACGCCTGGTTCTAGCTGCAGTACCTACTATAGTTAGTTGCTATCCAAGGGGTGTGACGAGCTCTTAAGATAAGTGTTTACGAATGGGTGGTTCGCAACCGTATAGAAGTTGTAAAATAGTAAAATAAACACCCGATAAAACTCCCGGCCACAAGCACGACTGTCGGTTGAGGAACGAAGCTGTAAACAATGAATTCCTGTAAAACAATAAAGCTCATAATGGCGCAAACTTTTATTAAGGATCATTGCTCTTCTCACGTACACGAGGTATTTCCTATCGAGATCTCGTGTAAACAGACGATGTTCTACACTCCATCTACCTTGACCGACCTATCTCGTAAGCTGCACCCTCGTTTAACACGTCAAGGTAAGCATGTCACCTTTCAGGGACAGCGGAGCCTACATCTCGTATAGTCGCAAAAAATATCGTAATAACCAATGGTGTGGAATCAGTCCTACGACTGGATGGGGAGATTATCGGGAGCGTAGAGAAAAGCTCTTATTTATGATAAACAGAAGTTCATACCCAACGGACCTTACGCCATTTTAAATGCAAATGTAGATTAAAAATGTAAAATGTGAACAATTTGTATGGCAGCCAAAGATGCACAACGGATATTTTATCAAATAAAATGTGTCACTTAATGCAAGCTACTCATGAATGAAACTTTAGGGGAACCATAGCATTCGCTTGACTAGTATTAAGGGATTTGGTTCGAACCAGGACACTCCTTTTAATAATTTGGTATTGGTATAGGACATTATTTCGAATACTCTTGGTGGCAGTTTTGGATGTTTCTAAAAGGAATGTCATCTGTATATTTGTTAATAACAGCGTCTCACTACCTGCCCTGGCAAGACGCTTTTTAATTAAACTAATGTTGTTGGGATGTGGAAGAGAAAATGTAGAGGAAATGTACCCACATTTGTGTGGAGGGTAAACTTTCTGTCAAGCTGAGTACATCCGGCCGGGATTAAAACCACGACCTCTCCCTGTCTAGGTAACGCGACCAACGAAGATGGTGTCTCAGATTAAGTTGTGTGCTAATGTAAAGTTGTTAAATAACAACAGTTTATTAAGCACTTGGTGTACGATTCAGGTCCAAATCTAGCGACGGAGCGCGTCCCGGCCGTTACCATGACGACACGCCCCTAGCTATGTTCGTCAAGTTGGCCTGGACGTTGTGTTACAGATAAAACAAACACAGCCTCCTACTTTATTCTACATTAGCACACACATGTAGCATATTACAATAAATTGATACTACACAAACTGGCTTAACCTAACCTCTCATGCTTTCACGTATTTAGTGTTTACTTTTGTACTTTCCTGTGCTTATCCCCTCCTATTCCCGTAAACGTCCATCGTCCATGCAACGGAGGAGGGGTTTCTCCCATCAATGGTTGCTCCTCGGCACTCCCTGCATAAAAGTGGAGGAACTAGCCTATCGCACTCAAGACTACTTATAACCACTTCTTTGAGGTGCTTAGGAGGAACTAGACGCACTCACGACTGCTTACCTCCGTGGAGAAACTAGACACCCCCGGTTTGATGTAGCGCGATAATTTATTTGAAAACGTTTATGTCTGATTTGGAAATTAAATAAACGGGTTGATCAAATCTTGAGTCCCCTGAGATAGTCCTGTAAAATACTTCATTCACTCAATGGTGTAATGTGGCCAGTTCACAAGCCTAGACCTCCGGGAGGACATGGAAACAAATCTGTTCCCAGTTAACGAGGTCCGTTAAACGGGCGGTAATGTACAGCTTACTCTCGACATAAGCCCAGCGGAACAGTAGCCATCCATCCATACTACAAACATTTTCACCGACGTGCTCAATCAAACTGGCACCAAGCACCCACACAGGATACCATTTTATAAGTGATTTAACGTACACTTTCTAAATATAAGGTTATGACAACACGCGACTTACAAAACTATCCACCTACGACAGTAGCGCTACTCACTAACCTTACGACAGGAAATGTACGTATAGTAGTATTTTGGTAAGAAGAAACTTTTAGAACATACTTTTTTTCTGCGGGTGACAGCTGCAGATCACATGACTTGACGTATGAATACGTGAACTGTCCTATGAAAATTGAACGGTATATTTTCTGGGCACTAGCATGAATCCAAAAACAAGTTAATTCACTATTAACTAATCGACCGCACCTCCATTTGGGATTGAACCAGGCTCTCAAAAGTCTCGCGTCACTTTAAAAATCACACTGCCCGAATGTCAAGAGGAAACATTTGAGTAACGATGAATATGGAACTGTTTTTAAGTATGTTTTTAGTTGCCTGAAAGAAACAATGTTACCGTGAATGAACGATACCAATATTAATTTGTGCTGGATTGTTTTAGTACCAATATGCTCGCCCATCTCGACTTACGAAAAATTGAACTCGTGATTTTCGATTTAGAGCACGCAAGTGCACATCTAATTCTGCGAGTTCCTTACATTGCTTTTATTAATAGAAGCTCTCCCTTAAAAATGAGATGCAACACACCTATAATTTAAAATAGTTTATTAGAGTTGTGAATGCCATCACTAAAAATAGAAAAAATAACCTTTCCTAAGCTGAGAAAAGGCAATAGGCCTACTGTGTTTAAAAAAATACTATTCATTTTCTAAAATCCCTAACTTTTTCAGGTTCTCCAGACAAAAAAAACTATTTCCTCGTATTTTATATGTAAGTCTATATAAAAAAAATTATTATTTTAAATGTTTTTCAGGAAAATAATTATTAAATATACATAAATATGTCAGCGCTATTGAGGTAAGACTAATAGTTTATGTTATGTTCTTCCAGTGATTTCCTCTCCCTCTCCCCTCTATCCTCCTGCCACATCAAATTCCGACTTGTGCGGACACGTATCGACCCTGAAAATATATAAGCCGATCTTTATGATCACAGAAGCACTTTAAAGAGTAGATCACAAGAGCTTTCACAACTTGTGAGATGCAAACAAAATTATTCTCGCATTGGAACCTGAGACTAACCAGTCACACTTTAAAACACGTCTACTCGAAACTAATTCGATCCAATCTGTTCCAGTTCCCAATAAACATCGCCTCTTCAAGCCGATACAAGGAGATCCAGGTATTAATAGTAGAACACAGTTCAATGCCTTTGATCTGAACATGTTCAGTCCGAATCAAAACCCAAAACTCTTGAGCTCAGTGATTATGAACAAAGTACGGTACATTACAAACCCATCTTTGAAATAAGCACCAATGCCAGCACAGGCTATAAGAAACCTAAATATGATTGATATATTCCGTGACAGTGTTGTTACCGGTTTAAACAGTACTCTCTGAAAGATTCGAGCTCCGACCCGCTAAGCTCTGTCGGAACTACCCCACCTTTTTTTTGTTCGGCGCGCCTTACCGCGGTGTACCCGCGATTGTGTTGAGGGAAAGTGGAAGACTATAAGGAAAATAAATCTTAGAACAACCGACCAGGTTTCGAACCCTACGGTCTACGGGCTGAATCCGGCCCACAGACTGATTTTATCCGGGGAGCAAAAGAATGAGCAAACAAACCATTGTAATCATAATAATAGACTAATGACTATGAGACCCACTTCGTTGGCCACATGGTCCAAGGCGCTACTCTCGCAGTATACTAGACTGTCTATGTTTGTCAAAACGAGTTTACACTTTCCCTATGCAAGTGCGGGTACATTTAAAATAAATATTACCTTTCTAGTACCTAAAACCTTTGGCTTTATTGATATAACCCGAACGGGTAGTAAGACGCTGCGCTAAAAACTTATTTTGAGAAATATAAAATAAGAGTGTTTTGCTTGATATTTTTCCTAAACCGGCCCACAAACATTTTATTTGAACCCATACGGCCCATGATCATAAAAGGCTGTCAATGCCTATGACCACCTAAGCGAGCACCGCCTTTGTTAAAAACTATATTTGTCCAAATAGATTCAAATTGTAGGCACAAAACTGGATTTAATCAAAGTTTTTTTTTCAAAAACCTCCCCACAATAAGGTTCAATCTTAAGAAGCGAACTCTAGAGATTCATCAACTGTAGTCATAAAGCAAGGTGTTTCCACCAAGTTTTACTATCCATCCGGGCTTAACAAATTTTAACTACCACCAATAAGCAAGATATTATTATTATTATTATTATTATTATTAACAGCACCACGTCTTACTACCCGTTCGATTTAAACGCAAGGAAGATATTAAGTAGTTGAAGAAAGTTCAGAGGCCAGGCACCCACACTTGCGTGAATGTAGAGTGGGAAACCAAGGGGAGGAGGGAACTGCTACCTTGCACCACAAATTCCCCTCACAAGGTGGATTGGGTACTGCTACCTTGCACCACAAATTCCCCTCACAAGGTGGATTGGGTACTGCAACCTTGCACCACGAATTCCCCTCACAAGGTGGATTGGGTACTGCTACCTTGCACCACAAATTCCCCTCACAAGGTGGATTGGGCACTGC
>CABFOV010000800.1:41109-54134 GCA_902141375.1 Timema poppense | reverse complement strand
ATATATATATATGTGTGTGTGTATATATGTGTGAAAGTAAACGCCCGAAAAAAGGGGTGGATATTATTTTTAATAAAAGCTTCGAAACGTTTTATCTAATGTTGAGGCAGTGTTCAGGGCAGAAGGACGTCAGCAAACTTCAAGAATTACACCTAACTAATTCGTTATGCTCCCCAAAGAGATAGATATGAGTGTACGACTGCTCGCATTGTTATAATACATCAAGATAAGGCACGGGATAAGGCCCCTTCCAATCGTGACTCTCGCACTTCTCACATTCAGGCACACTTGGCAACACCGCGGACAACGAACAAGGTGAATAATTGTTAAACCAAGGACAGTAACAAAAATAATGTTGTCTCCATCGGCAATGAAAATCACAGTCACGGTAATGAAAATCTCAGTCACGGCGAGCAAACAGATTCTGCGGAGAAATAATACTATACATAATTTATAACGAGAGCAAATGGAACATACGTTATAATTATGACAAGATATAGCCATAAACAGTGCACTGTGGAATCGCGCTAAAAACATTCTACAGAAATAGTCGCACGCAATAAATGTATTTATTTTAGAAATTTTTAACGTGCACTTTCTGAACCGACTGATTATATCAGCACACGAGAATATCAATGAGCGAGAGCGAAAGGGCTTACCAATTTTTTCCGGGGAAGGCATTTTCACTTACCTTCCTGGGTTATTTTAAATTATATAACAAACATAGGCCCGTCGGCTTTACTTCCTCTCCGAAGAGTTGTGCTACGGATTTTTATCGCTCAACCCCGGCTGGGTTTAAACCCACGAACATCGGGGCCTGAGCCGAGCACGCCAAGACCGCCGAGGTCAACTCAAGTGCGGGGAAAACAAAGGACAATAATGTGAGTAAATTACAGGTTCAAACAATAAATAGTATTATATTATTGCAACAGCTATTAATGAGACATCGGGAGTTAGATCAGCTCCAGCGTGATCGACTGTATCTGGAGATCGGGCTTTATTTAAGAGGGAAAATAACAATATTCAAACCGCATAGTGTAAACCTCGTCTTGTCTGGTTTGCAGGTGAAGGAGTTCAAAACCCAGCCAGGTGCACTGAGGTATTTTCTCTCTCCCTCCACGCAAATGCGTATTCACTTCATATAAATTCAACCTTCGCCATTCACATGCCCTATGCAGATAGCCCAAGCCAGTAGTAAGCCGCGGAGCAATAAAAGAAACATTATAACGGTCGGCCTAGGGCATATATTATTTTATTTCACTAGCCCTTCAAGTAGTCTTCAATGTTACGTAATGACAGTAAAGTTACGTTAAACTGCCGATGTGGCATAACATTGCTACTTTCTACTTAATCTATACCCGCGGTTTAGATACTAAGCTCATCTAGTCTGATTTTCTTGTGACAGTGTAAGTAGGGGTTCGAATTATGGCCAAGTGTAGGCCTACCGAGAGGGGTTGGGTTTTCTTAACTGGTTTTTCATTCTCTATCCACGTAAATGCGGGAATATGCCCTTTAAATTCTACATATGGGGGGAAAACTTAATCTAACTAGGTATTGAAACAAAAATTATCCCGGCAGATAAAACATTTACAGGCTCTACTTTTTATGTGTTCATGTGCAAATACATGTAACTTTTAAAAGCTTAAAGACGATAGTCAATAGGCTAATTGATATAGATTTTTTTTGTTTGCTCTAAAAGTTTCTTCCAATGGCAACCCGAACTTTCTAGCCTGCCACCCATCCGAGTGGTGAGGGATGATATATATATATTATTTTAGTACTTCTATGCACGATATATTTTTTGCCTTAAAAGAGTTTAGGTACAACGTGAAATCATGGGTGTAAGCAAAATGTCTGAATGGTCCCAATCGGCTGTGCTGGAGACATTTCCACAATGTGTTTTCCATCTCCTCTTCCAGTGAATGCTGATATTATTACAACATAATTTTACCCTTCCCGCCATTCAAAGGAAAAACTAAAAAGCATTAATGTATGCTGTTAGACACTTATCTCGGTCGGTGGAGAGTCTAACAGTTTTGAAAGTAAAAGATTCAATTGCCGCTGTAGACAAACGGTTTGAATTTGTTGTTGACGATATTATGTCGTAAGATTGAATGTTCCCTAAATGGGGTTAAGTCTCCGATAGCTTGTATATGGAAAAATAATAAGGAATAGGCAGCTTCCTAACAAAGATTAAAGATCCATAGTGTCCACTTGCAAGCGGGCTATACCGACCAGACAGCTGCAGCATGTTTTATAGACCAGAGCCGCTACTTCTTTATCCAAGTAGCTCATCAATAATAATTGTCCTTACTAGGCTGAGATGACCCCGTTACAGATCCATTGTTTTACAGAAAAATATATGGAATAGTCGGGGATAGAAGCCGGCACCTCTGGATTTGTATTCAGAACTTTCGACCAAGGAGGCGGTCATATATTTAAACAAAAATTTATAAAATAAAGGTATATGAGATATTACAAAGCCTTCAGAAGTTGTATATCTTTAATTAACAATATTGGTTGGGTGAATGGGTGGTAATTGGCCTATATGAAGTATTACAAGCAGTGTATGGCCAATACACTTTTAACTTTGGATTAACCCAGAAAATATTTGGGGGTTGCTTTGAATAGTCAATGACAATGAGGGAAAAGGGGAATAGTGTGAAGTATGTACATGTATACATTTGTAGAGGACTTCTTGCAAAGTAAGTGTAGATTAAAAACTTGGCTTTTATTAAAGTATTTTATTTTTAGTACTGAGTCTTACTACCGGGTCAGGCTATACAAATATGTGCTATTACGCTAATGTGTTATTGATGAAAAGGTTGAATTTAGAGGAAGTGTACCAGAATTTGCGGGGAGGGAGGGTGACAAACTATCAGGGAAAAAACCTCAGTACATCCAACCGAGATTTTAACCCCAATGTCCCTATCATTGGCCGTCTAATCTATTGAAAGAGTGACGCTTTTGACAATGCGGCCACCGAAGTAGTTTATATTGAAGTTAACATTTATCATGAGAACACCTTAAAGTATTATTATTATTAGCACCGCGTCTTACTACCCGTTCGGGTTATACGCTCTTTAAAGTATTATAAAATCATATTTGTTATCGTGTTTTTTGGGGTTCTCTTTTATTGAAAGAACCTTCTAAAAATATATACACATTTTTATGGTCAATAATGATGGCATTTTAGTATATTGTTGGTGTTATTTTAGAAGTAATAGTAATATCTATCAAAATAAACATGCATACAATATGATGTGACGTATGAATACGTGAAAATAGATCTAGTAGGTTTTCTAGTTACCATTAAAAACCCTTCTGATGAAAATGACTGTACACGCAATACAGGAAGGGTGGTAACTTATTGTATGTGTCACCAAGATACATAAATGTCTGAGTAAGTGATGGGTGGGGGGAAGGGTGGGGGTTCTTACTGTACCCTGATTTTGGTAGGAAGAAAGGCATCTTGTAGTTACTAAAGATACTAAAAGAATGTTAATATATTCATACATCAAGTCATGTTGTCTGCCTGTGTCAATTTTGATATTATATGTTATCAATACCTATAAAATAACACTAATAATACAGAACAATGTTATCAATGCTGGCCGCATATATATGAATTTTCTAAACTCTTTTCAACCAAAATCTTAGTATAGCTTAGCTCGAATCTAAAAATAATGTGGTTTTTGGTCGTACTCGAATTTATTGACGAAGTGTGTCAGAGAATTACGAAAATATAAAAACTCAAAACAACATTAAGGGTAAAATAATAAGTCTCTTCCCTCCTCCCCCACTACAATTCACGGTGTCTTGTAACGCCACTGGTCTGAAGTATATCCCTGTACAAAATCAGGAAACGAAGTACAGAAGTGACGAAGACCCGAAAAACGAATGAAAAACAGTTGATTCAGTAATTTACCTGTCACAACACACGCCAACATGTCAAACGTAACATGCTCACTGAAATCACTGTCACTACAAACCTACCGAAGGCCCAGAGGATCACCGTCAATTCGCTGCTGAACGCACTCCATTCTTGTTAAAATCCCTTGCCTCGCACAACTATTCGCAATGAGACCGCTCGAACAAGTGAAGATCACGGCGCGCGGCCCAAACTGGAAGCGGGTCAGTAGGCCACGAACAGAGAGCCACAGCGCATGCGCCAACACGCAATCGCAGGATACTTCAAGTGTTATCAACGTCATAAGGGGTGGACAAATCGAATTCTGCTTTATGTTTATGGAAATTAAAACCTGTCTTGTTTCTCCATGAAAAAACTAAAACATCCGTTTCTTAAGAAATGCTGAAATTGTGAATTTTTTGGGGGGGCTGCCCCTCTTTCACACAAAAGAGCTGCAATCAAGTATGTTTTATTGATCTTAACTCAATACATGTGTGTGTGTGTGTGTTTTCTTCTAGCATAGGCTACACTATTTTTGTATTTAAAATATTGCAAACATATACATATTTTTTAGGATGAATGGGGGAAGTGAAACCGCTACTTTTAGCCCCCCTCCCCAAAGTCATCCCGGAGAGTATGTTATATAATTATTACATTTAAATATATAGTATCTAGTTACTAGTTTTGTAAGTTTGGGTTTCGAGTATTTACATTTTAATAACTTGATATATTAACATATTGCAGATTATAATTATAATACTAGTAGATTATTTAAGATAACATTTGTTGCTAATATATAAGCAACACTTATGACATTAACGTATGAAATGTATTAAAGTCATGCGGAAATTTCCCTCGGCTGGTTTTGTTTTACTACCTCGCGCTAATAGAAAGAGAATCTGTAGTAACTTGCCAGTTTGAAGTGACGTGGCATGAAGAGCTGTGACGTCACGGAAAAAATGTTACGTTACCTCCGTGTTGAAATGTGTCACGGTACAGTAATACAGTCGTTTCAATAATGCTATGTCCATATTTCGAGGGGCTTCATTGTTGTGTTTCGTCCAGTTTAAGAGAACAAGGCTTCCGATAATTTCGACACGTAATCAATAAATTGGATACTCGTTTCGGTGGGCGCATGGTCTAAGGCATCATTCTTGCAAAAGACTAGACTGGCAATAACAGGTAGATTGTGGTTTTAATCATGATCAGGTGTACTCTACCTCAACGCAAATGCAGGTATACGTCCTCTAAATTCAACTTTACTCATTCTTAGCTCATTAGCGTAATTAGTATGAGTGTGTATAAGTGGCCATAACCTTAAAAGGCAGTGAGGCGCGATGCTAAAAAAAAAAAGGAAAAAATTGGGTAAATGTTAGGTGTAGCAATTAAATGTGCGTTCGAGACAATATAATTATTTTCGCAGATAGTACTTTGTCAAGAATAACTTATTTTTAGTTTTATGTTTAACAAAAAGGTTATTAACGACGATAACTAGGGACGATACATGTCATTAATATAAAATGCAATATCACTAACATGGAGAATGTGGAAACACCAGTAAAATGGTGAAAGCCAGCCCCAATACAACCAGCCTGGGTTCAAACTACAACCTCCCTTGCAATGGCAAACAAGTTTAATGTGAGTTTGACGACTTAAATTACTAGGCCACAAATATGACTGTCGGGAATGAAAGCAAGTAGGTAATATTGTAGTCAGGAATGGCAGCAAATAGTACTGTACAGTAAGGAATTGCAGCAAGTAATACACATGTTTTGAAAACTCTCTTGGTGAAGGTGTGAAACGCTATGTTACAAACAAACATTGTGAGATCCATGCGAACGGTTTAAACCAAAGAGCGAGGTTTAAAAATTGAGGTGGACATTTATTTCAGTACTTTTTGAACTTAGATTCATTTTAAATTATATTCTAGCATATTATTGATCTATAGGCTTAGATGAAAAGACTTAACGTAGTTAATATTTATTTTTCTTTCATAACGGATACTCTTATTTAATGACAACTTTTTCTGTTAATTTAAAAATTATTATTATTATTATTATTATTAGCACCGCGTCTTACTAACCGTTCGGGTTATACGCACTTACGCTAATGTGTAATGGTAGGGTGATTGTGAGATGAAATGGAGGACCTACAGTTTAACGTGGAATCCGAACCACGGTGGAGGCCTGGCATTCCCCACATTCACAAGAAGTCTTGTCAGAGGTGAAGGAAGGGTTAGGTAATCAGATAAATCTGTGCCGGGACCGAGGATTGAACCCCGGCCGCCAGCACAGAAGTCTGATACCTTACCCCTAGACCGCCAGGCCACCGACTTCATTTAAAAAGTTTCTCATCTAATGCCGCTATGCTTAATATCACCATGCGAAGAAAACTAAACTAAATTAAACGTTGCTACTAAAGTAATTTTTTATTAATTTTTATTTTGATCAAAAAGTTTTGTAAAGAAAACTACAAAAACAATTACCTTTTCCTAGCATCTCCTACATTCCACCCCATTAACGTAAAATGCTCACAGCCCGAACGAATAGTAAGACGAGCCCGTTATCTATCAAGTACATTTAAGGAGGGAAAAAACATGTTTATCAATCTTGTGTATGAATAATTATAAAGCAAGATTTCTGTAATCACTTGGGATACAAATATTTAACTACTGTCCCCTTTAAACAATGACAAACACCTCCGAACAAAAGATAAACGTGGTGGGACCAGTTAGAGCAGAAGAAAACAAGTAGCAACAGTGGTAAACTGGGAAGATATTTTATGAAGTAACCTTTGCTCGCTCCAAAGTCGAGTGGAAGTCACAGCGACTCTGCTAACTTATCGGTCAACAAATGCTACTCCCAGAGGGACACAGAATGTGCGTGTGCTTTTATCCGGTTTGGGTAAAGCCCGACACAAAATAGATGTGTTCCAAAATAAAATATTTGCTGGTTAAAAATAAATCTCCCCCCCCCCTAATAAAAATGTAATNCACAGAATGTGCGTGTGCTTTTATCCGGTTTGGGTAAAGCCCGACACAAAATAGATGTGTTCCAAAATAAAATATTTGCTGGTTAAAAATAAATCCCCCCCCCCCCTAATAAAAATGTAATTGATTGTGGGTTTGCAAAAATGCACGATAAAAAAAATCAGCAAATGCGGAGGCAGCAAAGAGAGGAGGTTGTTTGACGCTAGCCATATTTGAGCTGAATGAATCACTTTGCCTTCAACTTTGAAAGGTAGGATGGAAGGTGAAGTCCACATTCTTTTATGACAAAAAAAACTGTTGTATGGCAAAATTAATAAAACAGTGCCTTAATATACAAATTAAGATTTTTTTAATATAGTAATCTCAAAAGTGTTTTATTTTTCATGGTCATTGCATAATTTGACCAAGGTTTCTATCTCCATTTAAAAAGTTTATAGTCAAATGCCGCGATGGCAATAAGAAGTATCAAAAAATGATTAATATTATTATGTTAACAAATTAAACTAAATGTATCTACAGAAGCAATATTTATTTTGGCAAAAATATATATATAATATTTTTACCCCACGATCCCTTCCTTACATCCCACCGCGACACATTGCCTTGATAAAATAGCAAACTTTAGTGAAAGGCATGTCCAACATTTCCTAAGAGCTAAAATAGACCGTTGCTACCCACTTGTTTATTTCCCGCCCGAGTCCGAAGTACAAGGGACTGTTATTTACCCAAAATAAGTTATACTTAAAACGATCACACTTGTGGCCTTAACAACATTCACTATTTTAAACCACGACATTGCTGTGAGCAATGCCCAACTAATTAATAGGCCTTGTAAAACAAAGCACCATCCATCTTGATCAAAGGGAAATTAGTTCGAGAGTTATTTCTTTATAATTTACAATTCGTGTATGGTTGTTTTGAAACTTAGGGCCAGTTTCATAGTCAAATTTAGTACGCCTCAAGTGCGGCGCTACACTAAGTACATGACGACACCTACCTACACCAGAATGGAATGGGCCAGTTTCCTATGCGAGAACGGCCCATTCCATTGGAGTTTAGGTAGGTGTCGTCTTGTACTTAGTGTAGCGCCGCACTTGAGGCGTACTAAATTTGTCTATGAAACTGGCCCTTAGTCTAGTTTAATAGTAAGACTTAGTACGCAAGTACAATGTTATACTAAATATAAACCAGAATGGAATAGGCCAGTTACATACGCGAAGATTGCCTCTACTATTTGAGAGCAGGTTGACGTCTTGTGTTTAGTATCGACCCACACTTGAGGCGCACTAGGTCTGACTATGAATCTGGCAACATGTATTAATTACTACAAAGTGTTAGGGATTAGGAAGGTTGAATTTAGAGCAAGTGTACCCCCCTTTGTGTGGAGGGAGGATTAAAAACATTTAGGGAAAAAAACCTTAAAATCGGCAGTATAGTATATCCGAGTGTGACGGCTTAGACCGGGAGTTGGCAAGTGATAGACCTCGTAGCAATTTTCTGTCGAACACGTAATAAAACTACATAAGCATTAAAAGTCGATCTTTTTGGGGTATTTTAAACTCGCAAACATATCAATTAATTTGTAATAATATTTAGTGTAACCAAAATTTCCTCTCTCGGGCATGATCAGTTTTTTTTAATATAGTTAAATATATTTTCTTTTTCTTTTCTTTTTTCTAAGACGGTGGGAACAAAAATTCAACTTTTCCTCAAATACTTAAGGAATAGATAGATACAAGATGTAGAGAAAAAAAAGTAAAGTGTAGAAACTATGGATGATCACGGGATATTTAATAAAGTTGATCGAAGCCCGATAATCAGGGTGTCCCACTTGCTACCAAACCCGGCATTTCTTTAATAATTTAAACATAAATTAAGATACTTCAAAGAAATGTTAGGTGGAATTACCTCATTTTGTGAGAACTGTGATGACATCATAACATGTGCTGGAAGTGGTCGCCATTTGCGTCCAGACAGGATTGAGCCCAGTGCATCGTATTTTGGAAAGTCCTTGCCAGTACGTCCGCTGTCACTGCCTAAATTTCTTCAGTTATGTTTGCTTTTGGCCACAGTGCTCGCCTGGTCTAGCGCCACCTGATTTTTTTATAGAAATATCTAAAAGGGAGAGTTTACCGAAACAAACCACGGATCATAGACGCTTTTAAAACAAACATCACCGAAGAAATTCAGGTAGGACGCATTAGGTTCAATCCTGTCTGGACGTAAATGGTGACCACTTCCAACACATGTTATGTCATCAAAATTCTCACAGAATGAGGTAAGTCAGCTTCAAATTTCGTTGCAATATATTAAATATATATAATTAAAGAAATGCCGGGTTATGTAGCGAGTGGGACATACTGAGTCCCACAGTAAATTCTTAAAAACCTACTTAACAACATTGCAAAGGAAGCTATGTGGCAGCAGAAACACATGAAAGTGAAACTGTGTCACTTGGCTCTTGGCCCTATGATCCAAATACTAGCGTCCCAATTAACTGTCAATGTCGGGACATCGCCTGTTCCATGGCCCAGACCGAGAAAATGGATCTTGTTATCCTGTCAACGATAATTTTGAATAATTATCAATAAGACGGAAAGTCGAAGCGTGACTCTCATAAGAATACGGCGATTATATGACCGGTCAGCATTACTCTAATTAAGACATTACCTACCAAGGATGACTAGTTAGTAAATAAAAATACTTAAAAACCAGATAGAGCCACTAAAATTTTTTAAAGTTTATTTTTTAATTATAAAATTGTTTAGTATGTAGCGGAATCTCACATTGTGAATGGTTACTAGATATGCATTAGTTGTTAAGTGTTACTTGATTTAGATTTTTTTTTTTTACAAAAACATTTTAACATAAGGGTTATGTTGCGGCCTCATTTGACTTCACCATTGCCAAAATATTTAATATTTTCCCCGTCAAGATTGTTTTATCCGTTCGGGCTTTACATATACATGAATATTAATATAAATCAATATTGCAGGGACAGATAAGGTTGAATGAATAATAAATGTATCGATAGTTTGCATTTATAGAGAATGAAAAAACATTTAGGAAAATCCATCTTCAGTAGTCCCAGCATTTCCGAGGTGCAAAAGCAGGCGAAATACAAGTGATTTGGAGTTCAGTAAGAATGTCCTTAAGCAATGATAACACCACCACGTTGAAGATTCTGATGAAAAAAAGTTAAGAAGCTAATGATTACTTCTCTTTTTGTAGACACCTTAAAGACTTGAAAATGTCACAAAGACATATTAGTACGATAAGAAAACAACTTGTTGTCATGCATCAGATAAGAATTTTGAAAAATGGTCATCTAGGTGTTTTCAAGAAGGGGATAAAAATGCCTTTAAGCCCTACGTGACTTCTGTTGGCCTATTGGTCTGCCACTGCGTATTTAACATAATTGATAACACAGTTTTAAAACAATCCTCTTGGTATTATTTAAAAAAAAGCTTATCGAGTTATGCAGGTTGATCGAAAAACTCCCCCGCAGTATTCACTTTATTGACAAACACTTTACCCCGAGGCTCTAACCGGAATACAGTGTGTGAAACTTATAGGAGCCGTTTTTAACTCCTCAATAATTATGGATTGTTTTTATGAATATTGGACTTGGCAGTTTACACAAATTGGCTCAGCGCAAATCGGAAATTCCAAAAGGTATAGCTGAATTAAACAAAGTTATAAATACCATAAATGTTTGTCGACAGCTACTGCAAAGTAATTATTCTATCAACCTATGTTAACAACTAAAACAAAAATAAACCCTACTTCTTCATTATTTATTTAAGGAGCATAGGCTCTAAAATTCATCACGGCACAAATGAACCAAAACCATATATATAGCCTAATGAACTAGGTAAAAGAAGATCCCGGATAGCTGAGGCACGCTAAGCCAAAGGTCCCGAGTCATGTCCAGGTATCATTTTTCAGTATAAGCACATTATATATATATATATATATTTGGAGAATTCATAAAAAAAACTCAGTCTACTGATGATTAACACAACCAAACAGTTTTATGTAAAACTCTCTTAACATTAAAGACAATTAATAGATAGAGGTGTGCGAAGTTTCGAAATGTCTTTGTCCAAAATGAAATCCCCCTCGCTTCGACTTCAACACCCACTGAAACGTTTGACTTTGCAAACCCGACACGTTTCGAAAGAAGAGGAAAACTTCGATATATTATGAACATATTTGAAATATATCACTCACAACTATTAAAAGGTATTAACTCATACACGTGACTAAATAACAAACATAAAGCAAGCATAAAAAAACTCAAATGTCAGCATAAAATAATAAATTGTGCTTTGTTTTAATTTTTTGCAAAACTTAATCTTTACCTTTATGCACTTGGTGGATAATTTAAAAATTAAAAGTAATATTAAGTGACAACAAAAAACACTAACAGACGTAGCTTCACATGTTTCAAGCATTAAAGGGTGACCTAAGCAGATTTCCTATTCAATGCCCTTAAACCAAAATAAGTGTAGGGCGTATTAATAAAAACACTACAAATGATAAAATGAGTTAAGGTTTTATTAGAAGACATTTAATCCGGGAGCTAGTTTACGTGCCTCAACATTACCACAATGGGAAGGATGAGCACTAGGTTAAATTACACATTCAGTGTGATTGTATTTAGCACAGCGTCATACTACCCGTTCGGGTTATACGCCTGTGTACTAATTAGGCTAAGGTTGATGTGGGTTAAGGATTAAGAAGGTTGAATTTGGAGGAAGTGTAACCGAATTTGCATGGAGAGCGGGAAACCTCCCTCAGTACATCCGACTGGAATCGAACCACGATTTTCCCATCATCAGCAGTCCAGTCTATTGTGTGAGTGAAGCCTTAGACCATGTAGCCACCGAAGTGGGTCACATCCAGTAAACTTGAACAAGAAGGATAAAACTATTTTAACGTTACAACACTACTAAGACTACGTTAAGACGAGGCGGATTCGTTCGTGCGGTTTGATCCGCACGGAAATTGGAAGCTGTTCAGACGTCGCAGAATTCGTGCGGAATATAAAATAAAAGTTAAATAAAACATCTTAAATAATTACAAAACTAAAACTTTGACATTTATAGTAAGAATAGTACAGAGGGCCGGATGGTCGCGAGCCTACTGTTTTTATATAATATAAATATCTGTGTTAATAGCTAATAATAAATATCTTTAATCAAGAGCAATTCTACCAAGTACGTCCTTTTTGTCCAATGAATCCTCAGCCTCAGCGAATAATTCCACCAATTCCATCCAAGCTAGTTTTTTTTTATCTTGTTAGAATATTTTTCACATTCCATGTCCCATATAGCAGGCCTTGTTTCCATCTCGTCAACAAAAAGTTATGTTATCGAAACGCTCCATAATTCATTCCTCTGTCTACGTCCAAACCACGGCGAATCCACTCGGTCAACTGAACGCTCTCATTGAAATGTATAGAGCTCGAGCCGCGCGGTATCGAGTTTCTGGCGGTCGGTCAGCGGAGACCGCTCGGACGATTGCACCGCTCCACCTCGTGTGAACGATGTATGGAGCTCAATACAACTCGATACCGCGCGGATTGATCCGCCCCGTCTGAACGAGTTTTAATAGCACTAATCACAAATGAGGGGATTGGCAACTGTATGAAATAAAATCAGCACAAACTACCGCGCCACAGCATGTAGCTAGGGTCCTCGAGCAAAAAAAAATAAAAAATAAAAAACTCATTGAATTTAAGTAGCTACGAGCGGTTAGATGTTCACCTCTTTTTTTTTTATATCACCGCATCTTACTATCCGTCCTGGGCGTATGTACTAATTGCGCTAATGGTTTTTGGGCTGAAGGAAAATGGTCAAAAACGTCCTTTTCAGTGTAGTTTTTATTCAAATATAATTTAGAAACTTCTATTTAACTCTTATCTTCATTAATTTTTCATCAGAGATGATCAAAATGTAAAAGCTTTAGTGTAAATCTACGATTTCTAGCCGAATGTATCACAGAACTAATGGGCATGTGATGCAAGCTCTTAATCACTCTCCCTCCAAGACAGTGCAAAACATTAATTTATATATATATATATATATATATATATATATATATATATATATATATATATAT